>VZSG01000865.1:169339-185615 GCA_013398315.1 Nothoprocta pentlandii
CGGCACCGGTACCGCCAGGCACGGTACTGGTACCAGCACTGGTACCGCCAGGCACGGCGCCAGCACCGGCACTGGTACCGCCAGGCACGGTACTGGTACTGCCAAGCACGGTACCGGTTCCACCAAGCACGGCACCAGTACTGCCGAGCATGGCACCAGTACCGTCAATCATGGCACTGGTACCGCCAAGCACGGCACCGGCGCCGGTACCGCCAAGCACGGCACCGGTACTGCCAAGCACGGCACCGGTACCGGCACTGGTACTGCCAAGCACGGCACCGGTACTGCCAGGCACGACACCGGCACTGGCACCGCCAGGCACGGCACCGGCACCGGTACCGCCAGGCACGGTACTGGTACCAGCACTGGCACCGCCAGGCACGGCACCGGCACCGGTACCGCCAGGCACGGTACTGGTACCAGCACTGGTACCACCAGGCACAGCACCGGCACCGGTACCGCCAGGCACGGCGCCAGCACCGGCACTGGTACCGCCAGGCACGGTACTGGTACCAGCACTGGTACCGCCAAGCACGGCACCGGTATAGGCACTGGTACCGCCAGGCACGGCACCGGTACTGCCAGGCACGGCGCCGGCACCGGTACCGCCAAGCACGGCACCGGTACCGGCACTGGTACCGCCAGGCACGGCACCAGTACTGCCAAGCACGGCACCGGTACCGCCAAGCATGGCACTGCCACCGGCACTGGTACCACCGAGCACGGCACCGGTACCGTCAAGCATGGCACTGGTACCGTCAAGCATGGCACTGGTACCGCCAAGCACGGCACCGGTACCGTCAAGCATGGCACTGGTACCATCAAGCATGGCACTGGTACTGCCCAGCATGACACTGGTACAGCCAAGCACGGCAGTGGTACCACCAAGCATGGCACTGGTACCGTCAAGCATGGCACTGGTACCACCAAGCACAGCACCGGTACCGACACTGGTACCGCCAAGAACGGCACCGGTACCACCAAGCATGGCACTGGTACCACCAAGCACAGCACCGGTACCGGGACCAGTACTGCCAAGCACAGTACTGGTACTGCCAAGCATGGCACTATGGCACTGGTACAGCCAAGCACGGCAGCGGTACCACCAAGCACGGCACCAGTACTGGCACTGGTACTGCCAAGCACGGCACTGGTACCGCCAACCATGGCACCACCACCAGTACTGGCACCGCCAAGCACGGTACTGGTACTGCCAAGCATAGCACCGCCACCGGTACCAGTACCACCAAGCATGGCACTGCTACCGGCACTGGTACCGCTAAGCATGGCACTGGTACCGCCAAGCATGGTACTGGTACTGCCAAGCATGGCACTGGTACTGCCCAGCACGGCACCAGTACCGCCCAGCACGGCCCTGCTCGCGGCCCGCGCTCAGCACGTGCCCCGTGCGACGCGCCCCGTGCCGTTGCCGCCCCTTGGCCTCGCGGATGCCCCGTGCAGAGGTTTCCGCCGTGTTCTTCGCTCTCGGTCAGCCCGTGCTTGGCGTTAGGGCCCTGGTCTCTGCGTAAGGGGCTCGGCACTGTTACCAGGGGGAAGCAGGAGCAAGAGCTGAGGCAAAAATGATGTGATTTGGCACTTGGACTGAAAATGCGTCTTGGAATGCTGCCCTGTGGGTAGGCTGGAGGAGCATGAGGGCATGGCCTTTTTTGTCTTAAAAATCTCCATAGGCATCCCAGGAGAGTGTGCTCCAACGTAGCTCTATGTATATGTTTATATACACAGAGGCAAAGCAGAGCACAGGGCGGAGGCGAGGGCAGCTCGGGGAAACTCCAATCTGCTTTTCTGCCCCTCGGAGCAGCACAGAGCCGTAGATCGGCCTCCAGCCCCGTCACGGTCCCGTTGCAGGGGATGCTCCTGGAAAGGCCGGGTGCCTCTGTGCCCCCTGGGCCTGGGAACGCGACCGAGGGCACCGGCTGGCGCTGTCCCCCTGCGGGGATCCCCGTCCCCGCGTCGTGTCCCGGCACCGGCCCCTGCCGAACGCGCCCGCAGCTCCGGGCAGCCCGTGGTGCCCGGCACGCACGGGGGCCGGGAATCGCCCTGTCCCTGGGCAGCAGGGCTGCTCCTCGGGACAGAGCGGAGGCCGCAACCCTTGGGGCAGCAGCCCTCCTCACACAGCGTCCGAGCTCCCAGGTGTTTTTTTCCTGGTGCTTCCAGTTTTATAGTCTTTGCTTGCAAGGGAGCTGGAGGAGAGATTGTAACCCATGCTATCCCGCTCCTATCCTGGTTATTTGCACCATCTGTGTGATGCTGATGGGGAGGGGATCACACAGAATTGCACCTGGGAAAAAATTAATTGAAGAACAACAGACGAATGGTCTGGGCCAAACTGCCTGATTGCACCAGAGGAGCTTTGCCATGCGCTGTTTCCTCGTCTCTGCTTGTTATCCCAGTTCTTCGGCATGGGGTTGCTGAGGAGCTCAGGACACTCACTTCCTAGCCAGGAAAAGGGACAGGATTTTGAGAAGCTGCTTTAGTGCACAAGTTGCATGAGAAGTCGATGGGCTTCCCATGAAACCTCCCAAGGGAACCACTGCCAGGAAGGAGCCTGGCCCTGGGGCCGAGCACCGACGTCCTTGTGTACAGGACCCCACCAGGCAGTGGCTGCTCTCCCTTTCCTGTGGGCCGGAGGTGCTTCCCTCTCCCCTTGTTATGTGCTGAGGAAATAAAAGGTGTGCAGGCGGCCGGACCCGCTGCGAGGCCGCTGGTGTCTCACCGTGTCCCTTTCCCCAGGTTATGCGCTACCAGGTTCTGCTGTCGCTGATGCTCTCCAGCCAGACCAAGGACGAGGTGACGTCGGCAGCCATGCAGCGCCTGCGCCAGCGGGGCCTCACGGTCGACAGCATTTTGCAGATGGACGATGCGACGCTCGGGCAGATCATTTATCCCGTGGGATTCTGGAGGGTGAGTGCAGGATCGCAGCAGGGCGCGAGGAGCCCCCTGCACCATCCCCTGCTGTCCTGGGGGTGTTGGGTGACACTGCGTGCTCTGTGTCACCATCGGTGGCAGTGCCTTGTGCAAGTGGGGACAGCAATAGGTGGCTCTGGGCCTGCCCTGCTCCTCAGAGGTTTGTCCCCAGCCCGTGTTCAGCTCGTGCCCTTTTTGTGCCCCCTTGGTGATCCTCACCCTGGCACAGGGTACTTTAGCAATTTGCAGCAGGATCGCTGCCAGGAGCAGGCAGGGGACGTTAGGGATGACCGTGTGGCAGCATTTGGCTTTCAGGGAGAAATCAAAGACCTCTGTGTCCCCTCTGCAAGCCCAAGTGTGTGGCCTCACGTGTGACATATCCTCAGGAATGGGCTGTTTCTGAGCCATTTTTCTTTCTTTTTTTTTTTCCCTTCCTTGGAGGGGAACCTGGATTTTCTGCCTTTCCCTTCCCAGACCAAGGTGAAGTACATAAAGCAGACGACAGCCATCCTGAAGCAGCAGTACGGGGGTGACATCCCGAGCACCGTGGAGGAGCTGGTGAAGCTGCCGGGAGTCGGCCCCAAGATGGCCCACTTGGCCATGCACATTGCCTGGAACAGGGTGACCGGGATAAGTAGGTTGAGCTGTGTTCTCCACATTCCTCTCCTAGATCCTGCCTTGGAAACATTCTGTGGCTACTGATTTCTGATCTGTTTTAGTCCCTGTATCTGGACACTTAGCTGAGGAGCAGACTTGTGACAAGAGGAGTGTTTGTTTCTTTGCCCCATTTCTTGATGATTCCTGAGTGCTTGGCAGTGCCCCCGTGGAAGCGTGGGCTTCCCCAGGGCACCTGGGGATGGATCCCAGCAGCTTCGTCCCTGCACGAGGCTGGTTTTGGAAGTGCATCTGGGAGAGCAGCCGGCAGGTGGGGCTGGGCGATCGGCTCGGGCGGCCGCGCGCTGCCGGCCCGCGGCTCCGGCGCGGATTAATATTCCGAGCGCATTTTCCTGCTTAATGGAGGAGCCCTGGGAAAGCTGGTGCTGGTGCCACCTGATGCATGAGCCCTGCCGCACAGGTCTGCAGTGCCAAGGTCAGGGCGGGCGGCCGCACAGAACGTGGCCCTTGCGCTAGATCCAGGGGCCCGTTGGGTCTCCTCTTCCCTCCCGGCCGTGGGGGAGGGACGTCTAGAGGGAGCCAAACTAGCCAACTCTTTTCCAAATAATTGTGTTCAGTTTTGATTTAGGAGGCAAGACTTAAGTCTTCCTGTTTACAGCAATTTCCTGGGTTTTGCCCAATTAGCCACAGAGACAGGTTTATCGCTGCTGATCTAACAATAATACACTTTGCACTCAGAGCTTTTTAGCTCAAAGCATTTTATAAACATGCGTTTAAGCTGCACAAACCCTCTTGTCTTAGTAGGTATTATGAAATGTGTTTTCCATCTGGGCAAAGGAAGGGGCAGAGATTGCAGCTTGCATAACAGCAGCTGCCAGGCACCGGGCAGGAGCGCGGCCCGGCTGCGTCGCAGCGCATGCACCTTGCAGGGAGGGCTGTGGCGAGGGCGTCCGAGCGCTGCCAGCTGCCTGCTGCAACACACCCATCCCCTCCGCTTTTGGCTCTGGTCCTAGGAAGAAACTGGCTTGTTCTGGCAGTGACCTCCCTACCCCTTTTGCCTGCCCCGTCCCTGGAGGGCCCCAGGGAAATGCATTGCTGGGTGTTGCAGCTGGTTTGCTGCAACAAGTGGCCTTGGCTGGGCTGTCTGCAGGGGGGCTTCTCTTCCTGCACCCAAGCTCTGCGATCTCCCGTGCTAGGTGTGGACACCCACGTGCACAGAATCACAAACAGGCTGAAGTGGGTGAAGAAGGAGACAAGATCCCCGGAGGAAACTCGGCTGGCGCTGGAGGACTGGCTGCCCAGGTGAGATCTGACGCCCACTCTTGCCATGCAAAGACCCTCGTGCCGGTAGCAGAAACTCTACCTGCCCACCACCCTGCAGCATGTTCTCAGTGACTGCAGCACTACGAGTCTCTCCTGCTTGGACAAGGTTACCATGCTCTGAGCCAGGTGTTGTTCCACCTGTGACCTTGCTGAGCCTAAGAGCCCCAGTAACATCAGGCTGTGGTTGGATTACAGCCACACTTGGATGATGCTTCATTTTTATAGTGAGTGTTAATGGACAGGTAGCAGCTCCTGGCCTGGCACATCTCTGTGTCTGGCCTGTGGTACAAGACAATGACCCCATGTGCCCCCCATGCTCCCCCTGCACCCCCATTCCGGAGGGATAAGGAAAGGCTGGGCTTGGCAACAGGCTGGGACCCACCACCAGCTGGCTTGAGGGGCAACATGGAAAGAGCTGTAGGGGGAGAGAACCAATTTAAAAGCATGGACTGCTCTTTAGCCTGCTGAAGCAGTGCACTGGATTGCTCACACTCTTCTCATGGCAGGGACCTCTGGAAGGAGATAAACTGGCTCTTGGTGGGCTTTGGCCAGCAGACCTGCCTGCCTGTGAATCCCCGCTGCGGAGAGTGCCTCAATCGGGACATCTGCCCGGCCGCCAAGAGACGCTGAGGGACGGCGCAGCCCTCGCAGGGCACGAGCTGCTCCACGCAGCAGCCAGCCCCGGCTGAGCCCTGGAGGGCTGCTTTGGATGGGGACAACTGTGACCTGGGGAAGAGGAGCCACTTGCAAGAACTTGGCTCTCGGGAGGGCTCGAGCGCCTGGAAGAGCGCGGCCGTCCTGCTGCGCCCGCGCAGGCAGCTCCAGCTCTGGTGGGTGCCCCTGCCTGCCCCAGAGCAGCCGGCTCCTGCACAACCCTGCTCCTGCACAACCTGCTGCTGCCTGTAAATGCACGTTAATAAAGGTGAGGAGGGTTGAGGTTTTTTCCCAGCCCCAGGGTTTGCTGCCAGCTCTGCAGCCCAGGGCAGGGGAGGAGAGCCCTGGTGACCCCAGCAAGGTATGAGACCCTAGCAGCCCTCCCTGCCAGCTAGGAGCGGGCAGCACCCGCTGAGCCAGGCAGAGAAGGGCAGGGCACTAACAAGGTACAGCCCAAGGTTTCCCAAGCAGGATCAGAGGTGGTCACTGCCTGGTTGCACAGGGAGCCAGGGTTCACAGCAGCCACGCTGCCCTCTTCATTGCCACTTCAGCCCAACAACCATTTTTGCTCTGGAGAAGCTCAACAAGACAAACGCATCCAGGCAAAGCTGTTCACTTTAAGGCCCCAGTTGGACAGCGTTTAACTGTATTTAACTCCCACGGTGGGAGCTGGAGGGGAGCAGTGCCTTCCTGGGCACAGGCAGCCCTGGGCACGATGGAACAGCTGCGTCAGTACAATTTTTCACTCTTTATCTAAGACGTTATAGTGAGGCTCGCACTCCGCCCTCAGATTTCTCTAACTTATCCTTAGAAGACCTAGTTTAGGTCTTGGGAGTCATCGAAAAGCTGTGTCACCCCCACTAAAGAGAAATCAATACTCTTACCCTCTGTGTGGGAGGGTTTGCAGCATTTGCAGGATCCAGGCGAGCCCGTGTCATCTCCAAGCTGACAGAAGGGACACCGGCAACTCTCGTGTTTTTTGTTCTTCAAAGAAAGGGCAGCGCTGACTTCACCACAGAGCTTCAAAGGGCTAAATCAGCTACTCTTTAAACAGGCAAGGGAGGAAGCAAAGTTTATAATGCGCCAAAGGAGGTGCATTAAGTCATTCCACTCTGAAGCTGCCTACCACACAGATGAAGAATGAGCAAATACGTTGTACATGGCAAAACCAAGTTTATTACTGACATTACAGTGTACATTATGTTTTTACAATGCAGCTAACAGCCTTACACTTTATTGATTTCTTTCTGAGTTAAATGTACAGGAATTGAATAGTTACTACTGCGCTAAAAGATGTCAGAAATATAAGTGCTTTAACCAGGAGCAGTTTCCATGGACTAAGCAGAGATTAAGACTGTAAAATCTTGTCAGTATATATTTGCACACCTGATTTCTTCTGATCTGCATTCCAAACCACACGTCCTTTCCCCCTCCGCTGCTCCAGTGCTGCATGGGGCGGGTGGCGCTTCCAGCCCCCCGGCTCTGCCGCGCGCCGCCGCTTGTGCCGGTCACTTGGTGCTGCCGCAGGGAACACGGTGCCCTTGGCGCTGTAACAGCCCGAGCTTTGGCTGGGCACGCACTGAAGTAACGAAATACCATCGGAAAGGAGGGGTTCCTCCCTAGATTACAGAGAGCTCTTGGAAGCAAGTGCTTTTTTTGCGGCCAGAAGAGAGGAGCTACTTGTTCTGAGGTGTAGCAGGGAAGGGGCACCACGTTCAAGGCAGAGCCCCGGAGGGGAGGGAAGCCTCCCGTCACCCCTAGCCAAACACCTGCACAGGTTCCTCTCCAAAGGCACTTCTAAACCTGTCCCACACTCGGTGCTTCCATCACAGCAATGGTGTCCTGGAGCGCTGAGGGTTTCCGTGTGTGTGGCAGCCCCACAACGAGCTCCCCTGCTGCCTCCCTGCGTCCCCACGTCCTGGCAGGGCCGCCCCGGAGAGCAGGACATGGCCTAAGGCACCTTTCCACTCTACGTGTACGGAACACAGCAGCATCCGTGCTGTCCGGCTGCCCGTTTGCGGCACAGGGCAGCCCCAGCCACGTGTTTCATCCGAGAGAGCCACCACCTCCCCATGTTATTGCTGCCCTTTGCATTTAGCAGGGAAATGGTTTTGTGCTCAACAGACTGACCCACCATGTCCTGTCCCATGCGCCGCTTTGATATTAGACCTCAAAGACAGGGCAGCCCCAGCAGCTGGACTGGGCAATTAGCAGAGCTTGGCACGAGGGACCAGAAATACCCCCCGACCTCGTGGCCTGGCCCCTTCCCTGGTAAAACACCCGCTGGGGGCTGCTACTTCCCCCCATCTCCCTCATCTGCCCTCCTTGGCAGCCAAAGAGCTTCAACTGCCTCGACGGGTAACGCTTCACGGATGCGTCTTAGGGGTGTCCTGCTGGGAGCGGGGTGTCCTGCTGGGAGCGGGGTGTCCTGCTGGGAGCCCAGGCAGCTGCCAGCCCTCGAGCCCTGCAGAGAGGCGCCCAGCGTGTGCCACGCGGGGACACGCGTCCCCCCGCTCGTCCCGGCCACGGGACAGACGCACTTGCGGGCTGCAAACGGGGATGGAGGGAGAGGAGGGCCCCACGCAGCAGCTGAGGAGCAGGGCCCACGGACACGGCCCCTTTGGGCTCTTGGTGGGGTCCGTAGCATCCCGCTACGGACTGCATCAGCATCCCGCGGCTTCAGCCGCCTGCCGGAGCGCCCCGGCCGGGCACCGCGGCAGCTCCTGGCGCTGCCGGCAGCGGGGACGGCCGCCCGCGCGGCGGCTTCGCCTCCCTCCCTGCCCAGCCCCTCACGGCTGCATTTCATCATGCAAACACCGCGGCTCTCGGGCTCCTCTGCGGCTCCCGGGCTCCGGGGTCTGTGCTTTGTTTTTAAATGCTGCCCTCAACAGAGCTGGCGGGAGGGAAGGGGGCAGGGATGAGAAAGGGGCTTTTATTGCCCGGGTAGAAGGCGCTTGGTGGGGAAGGAGGTTCCTGCGCTAACTAGAAACACATGGGACCTCATTTAAAACAACAACAAAAAGGTCTTTCTCACTTCAATAGCAAAGCCACCAGGAGCCATCTGCAGCCCGCGCCCATTTTCCCATAGTGTGAGGAGCTGGTGCTGCAGAGCGGGTGCAAGGGACAGGGCTGTCACCTACCCCCCAGCCTCTTCCCCCGACTCCCTTGCCCAAGACGAGGGACATGAGGACTTAAGACATTTGCACAGAGCATCCCACGGGGCTCAGTCTGGGACACTCACCCCCCCGCCCCCAAAAACAAAGGAAAAAAGGCAAAAGCAACAAATAAAAAAGGAACAAAAGCCTAAATTATGCATGTAAGAAAGAAGAATTAAACTCTTCCAGTCCTTTCTCAGCAGGAACGGGGAGCTGCAGGCCGCCAGCAAGCAAGAAAAGGAGCTTTGGTCACATTCGTCTTATGAGAGTTGCTGGTGAGTAACAATAATAATAATAACAATAACAATAATAATAATAAAAAAGGACTTAAAAATACGCCTCATAAAAGCAACCAGTGAAGAGCAGAGCACAAAGCATCTCACGTGGACACTGAAGACGGGGCCTGGGCACCTCCAAAACGTCCGGGCCAGGGAGAGCCAAGTGCGGGGAAGGAGACAGGGCAGGCGGGAGCCGCCGGCGGGGCTCAGAAGTTGCTGAAAATCTCCCGCTTCTTGTTCCAGTCCATCTGCGGCGCCCGCTTCTTCACCCGCTTGGCGCGCACCTTCTCCTTGGCCTCCGCTGCCGTGGGGCTCAGCGACAGCCCGCTCTCCTCGAAGGGGTCCTTCTTCTCGCACTCGCCATCCTGGGTGGAAGGGGGAGACGGGAGGTGAGCGGTACGTGTAGGTTCCCCAGCACCCTGGGTGCAGGTGGGGAGAAGCTTGTGCCTATGGACACGTATGCAAGGAAACCTCATCCCCAGGCTATGGCCACAGGGGCATCACGTTGCCTTCAAAGGTTTTCAGCAGCAGCAGCTCCCTGAGGAGCCAGAAGCCGCTGGTGTCGCAGCACCCGTCCCGGAGCAGAGGCCAAGTCCCTCCCGGGTGCTCTCCAAGGCTGGGCTGCAGGAGCAGGACACGTGGCTGCCCAGCACTAACATTAATTACGTCATTACTTTTCGCGGGATTTTGCCCTCCTGGAGACCGTGTAGCTGCCACAACTGGCAGCAGAAAAGCAGAAGTGCAGGAGCCTCTGCCAAAGGGAAACCAAAACGCTCTGTGCTTTGCTCCTGGAAAAAGGCACCTGAGTCTCCGGTGCTGGGCTGGACACGGGCCCGGCTCCCGGCTGGTGCCTGCAGTCTGCAAGCCCAAGAGGCTTTACTGCTCCTGGCTTTCCAGAGGTGGCCCTGTAGGACACACCAGACCTTGCCTTCCCGATGTGCCAGCGTAGGGGACACCGCAAGCAGTGACAGCAGTGAGATGCCTCACACAACCTGGCCTGCACTGAGGCGGTTTCCTATTTTTAGCAGGGCTTCATGTTAAATATGACAACCTTTTGAGCACTTTAAAAATCCACTATTTATTATTTTAGGGAAAATAAACTGTTAAATTAATAACAGAACACCGTTTCTCATCACATTCATGCCTCGGGTTTCCTCCTGGTTGCTCCTTCATCTGACACGGGCAGATCAGCCCGTTCTCCAGCCCAAAGCTGCTCCTGCTGACGCTGCAACGCTCAAGCCTGCCTTTCCAACCCCAAAGCCAGGCCCAGCCTGGATGCCAGCCTCGGGGCCACCAAACCCGAGCAACTCCTTTGAGCGCCGTGATGTCCCCGCAATGCTCCCAGCCGCCTCATTCCTACGGCTCATCCCTCATGCCCATATTCCTCATGCCCAGAGTAGCCCCGCGGGACTCTGCTTTCCATGACCTCCCTGGCCCCAGCTTCTGACCCTCTCCCCTGCAAATCTACTGCAGATCTAACGCTGCTTCAAGGCCTGTTTTGCCCCGCTTGCTGCTGAGCAAGAGTCCCCCCCCTAGGCAGGAGCTGCTGCTCCCCCTCGACGTCGCCCGCGGTCCCGTTTGGGCAGCACCTCCGTCCCGCTGCAGCGCTGCCCGCTCACAGCGGGCTCCAACGCGGTGAAGGAGGATGCACCAACCCCAAGCACCAAGCGTGTGGATGAGCAGGGGACACATCCGCGGCCGGCGGGGACCAGCGCGGCCAGCGAGCGCCTCCGGAGCCGGCAAAGCTGAAGGGCTGCGGAGTCCAGAGTCCCGACGGGCCGAGCCTTGCAGCACCCAGCTCCCTCCAATCCCACCTGCACCCTCCAGCTCCCTCCAATCCCACCTGCACCCTCCAGCTCCCTCCAATCCCACCCGCACCCTCCAGCTCCCTCCAATCCCACCCGCACCCTCCAGCTCCCTCCAATCCCACCTGCACCCTCCAGCTCCCTCCAATCCCACCCGCACCCTCCAGCTTCTGCCCTCGTGCAAGACCCAGAGCAGGAGCAGAGGCCGTAGCGGGGTCGAATTCACATTGGGAGGTTGTGGAACATTTCAGACGGGGGCTGGAAGGGGCAGTTTATAGATGGGGCTTACAGATAACGGCCCCTTCCCCCGGTGTTTACATGTCTGTGAAAGCAACGTGTATTTCTGCAGCACGCTCCAGCCTGAGGATCCCAAGTGCTTCATAAACTACCTAGAGGAATTGTTTATGCATCCCCAAAACGCAAGCGGCAGCTGCCGGTAGCTCATAGGTAGCATTTCGGGAAGATTTACAGCTCCAGACATGAAAAAAAGTCCCCTATAGTTGGATTATCTGATGAGCACAGCTGGACCCAAGTCTGCAGGCTCAAAATTGAAAATGCATTTAAAGACATTTTTATAAATATCACAAAGATAGGTACATGCATAAACATGAAAAAACAGAGGGGGTAATTTTTTTTTTTTTTTTTTTTTTTTTTTTTTTTTTTTTTTTTTTTTTTTTTTTTTTTTTTTTTTTTTTTTATTCCTTCCCAGGACTTTGAAGGTCACTGTGAGATGAAGACGTGGATCCTCCATTCAGCTATCGGGTATTAAAACACAAATAGTTAGCACAAAACCAAAGGAAAGAAAAAAAAAGAAAAGCACTATGTAGAAAATATGAAACAGGCTCCCAAGGAAAATCAGAGCCAGCCCTGCCAGGTTGAGAATAACACCTAGTTTTTCCAGGGACAAGGCCAAAAAGTGCCCGAAAAAGAGCACTCGGCATTGCAGTGACCCGGATTTGCACACGCAGGTGCATGGCTAGGTGCATGGCTGGCTACATGGCCAGGTGCATGGCTGGCTGCATGGCCGGCTGCATGGCTGCTTTGCTGCGGGCGCAGCAGGAGCTGCCGCTGCCTCCCCGTGCTCCGGCCCCAGCAGGGCCGGCCGTGCCGCGCTGCCAGGGCTCGGCAGCTCCTTATGTTCTCTGTCACGGGGGAAAATAATTAAACGGGGCCACAGTCAGCCTTGTTTAACCCCTCAATTAAAGCTGCAGGAGGAAGCAATTAAAATCAGCCAGCAGCAGTTAAGCTGAGCTAAACGAGCCGCTGGGATGCTCCGAGGTCCCCGCTCCGCAGGCTGGCAAGCCACCCTGCCAGGCTCGGGTTTCTCCGGATCCCTGGGGACGAGGCTCGGGAACGGCTGGCACCCCGGGGCTCCCGCGTGCGCCCGCGCTCACCTGGCTCTGCGCAGACCCGTTGGTGATGGGCAGGGGCACCGCACCTGGAGGGCATGCAGAGATAAGCGTTGATAAACGCGCTCGGACCGGCCCGCCAGCCTCGCGGCAGGGCGAGCTCCCCCCGGCAGCGGCTCCTATCCCAGCACCATTCCCGCCCGGGCACCTCCCGATCCCGGCAAACCCCCTCGGCTCCCTTGGGCCCTCCGTGAAACCACATTTTGCAGAGTTCACTGGATTTCACTCTGCATTCATCACAGAAAAAATTCCTTGCATGAACCACTTGGGGAACAAACAACTTCCTTCCATGAGCACTGAACACAGCACACATCTCTGTTTTTTGAATATTAAGTAAACTTTCTTCAGAAGGGAAACAAGCTATTTAATCAGAAATCCTGCAAGCCGATCCAGCGCTCTTTGCTGAAATCAGCAGCTTGCTGCTTTCTCAACAGCGTGTGGGAACGAGGCGGCTCCTCGCGGCGCTGCCGGGCTGGAACCCTTGGCTCCCGCTCGCTCCCAGGGCTTTGCACGAACCGTTTGCCACGTCACGACCCACGCCGAGCGGCCGCTCATCACGACCAGACCATGGCTCGAGGCCGCCCGGGACGGAGGAGACCCTGGTTAGAGCAGATGTGCTCGTCACGTGGCAGGGTTAAGAAATGATCTGTGGGGAATGAATACTTGTTGCGGGCAAAGGCTTCGCTTGCGGCTCGCTGGCAGGACGAGCCGGGGCTGAGCCGGACCCTGGGACACCTCTGGGTGCTCCCCCTTGTGCAACCCACGACCACGGGGCAGCAGCAGCGCTCGGGGCCAAGAGCAGCCAAACCCCCGGCTCCTCGTTGTGCAGCCCCAACGCCGTTGTCTGGATTCCTCATCCAAAACATTTCTGGGCTCTCTTAACGGCTGCTTTGCAGGGCTTCATCAGCACGAGTGGTAGGACTTCCCACTGCAGATAAGGGGATCTTTACTTTTTTAAAAAGAAACATATTTTGAACATGTGTTGGTGCAAAAGCCTCGGTTATGAAGCTGGCACTCCTGCACCTGGTCTGTGTGCGGCCATCACCAAGAAGACCCAGATCCTGGTGATCTCTGGAGAGAAAAGCAGGGCAGCAGAGGAGGGCGCAGAGCCTGAACACGTAACCGAACGTCCCCGGGCGTCAGCGACGCCGGCTACGGCTCCCGAGCCGGGAACAAGGGCTCCGTTATTGCCCGTGCCAGCAGACGGCTCCCGCACCGGCTCCTCCTCGGACCCGCTCGCAGCATCTGACACCACTGCTGCCCCGCGCAGCTCCCAGAACTGCCTGACCCATTTCGGGCACAAACCTCTCCATTGAGCACCCGGCGGAGCCGAGGGATGGCCCGAGCCAGACTGCGGATCAGATAAGGAGCGGCTGTCGGAGGAACAGAGCGGCCCATTGAGGGCGCGGGGGAGCGGCGGGGCCGTGCGGGCGCTGCCGGCGGCGCGGCAGGTTGCGCAGCGGACGGGCAGCTTTCCCTGCCAGGTTTCAGCCGCAAGGAAAACACTCCCGGCTGCAGCTCCGCGCGATCCCTGGGCCGGGAAGCCCTTCCCTGCGCATGGAGCCGGCTCGCTTGGCCGCTGCAGGGAGGCAGCCCGAGCTTCGGGGCGCTGTGCCTGCTCCCACGTGCAGCCCAAGCATCCCATCTCCCGGGCATCCCATCGCCTGGGTACCCCATCTCCAAGGGTGCCAATGCCACGGCAGGAAAGGGAGCAGCCCCTGGGAAGCGCCCCGTCACCTGCTCCTCTCCAGAGCACAGGGCTGGTCCCAGCTGAGCATCCGTCCCAGCGCTCGGGTGCTCCGGCTGGTGCCCAATCCCACCCCGCTTTGGGGCTCGCTCCTTTTCCGGCAGCGAGCTCCGCCGGTTAATCATTCACCGCGCGAAAACAACAGCTCGGGTTTTGGCTGCACCGGCAGCCATTCTCCCGGCGTATAAATAGCTGGGTGGTGCTCAGGAAGCCGCTGCGGGATGAGGCCGAAGGGAAGCGGGAGCCGCGGGCGCTCCCAAGGTGCCCGCCGGGGCCGTGGGAAGGGCGCCCGTGTCCCGGCCTCACCTTTGGCGTGCTCCTCCGTGGGGGTCACCCCCAGCTTCTTGAAGTACTCGTCCGTCTCGGGGTCCACCACGAGCAGCCTGGCCTCGTGCTCCCGGCACTTGATGTGCGCCACCACCTCGGCGTGCCGCAGGCCCTCCACGTTGATGCCGTTCACCTGCAAGACGCGCAGGTGAGCGCCCGCGTCCCGGGGAATCCCGCAGCTTTATTGCCCTTGGGGTGCTCCCCTCTTTTGCTCCGAACCGCCCTTCCTTCCGACATCCTCCGCGGGAGCATCGTGCCCGTGTCCCGGCGCGGCAACCCGCTGCCTTCACCCTGGATCCTGCAGGTGCTTGTTGGAAAATCACAACTTAACTGTTGGAAAAATCACTACCTGCAGTCTCTACTATTACCTGATCCCGCCGGTTCCTATGGAAACCCTCCGTTTCCCCTCGTTAATGATTCAAGACCCAGTGTGCAGCTGGGGTTTGCCCCCAAGCACCTCAGATCCGCGGCAGGGACCCGCGTTCCCCCACGAGCCCTGTCCCGGCACGGGGGCTTCTTCACCCATCCATCATTCCCTGTCAGCCAAGGAGAAACCTCCAGGTCCCTCCCAGCCCCCCAGTTCCCTCCGGGCCCCCTCGCCCAGCGCTGCTGTCACAGCTCTTGAGGCGCTGATTAATTCTCTCCTTGATTGCACGCTGTTGCCCCCGGCCAACAACCGTGGCATTATTCACCCGATTGTTCCCAACGCCGAAAGGGAACAATTGTCATTCCTAGGCATTGTCCGCGGCGGGGACTGAATACGCCCATTGAAAAGGTCCCGCTGCTGCCGAGGTGCTGGCCGCTGCTCGCGGGGCTCTGCCTTTGTGCCCCTCAACGGAGCGTTCCCGGCCCGGCCCCGGGCTGCGGAGCGGATGCTCCAACGTGGCCCTCGCAGGGAGCCCGGCACACAGACCACCTACGCAGCGCGCAATTCCCGCCCCGGCACAGCCATCCTGTCAGCGCAGCGCTCTGGAACGGATCAGACTCCAGAAATCCGCTCGGCAGAGCGCGGCCGTGGCTGCGATAACTGGACGGCAGGTTTTGTTTGTTGTTTTTAAGCCGTGGATCGCTTCGTACCCACACGCGCTGCAGACACATCTGCTTTCCGCAGGCCCCGGCTGTGCAGGGATTAGGGGCATGAGCACGGCCCGTGTCCTGCATCCCGCCGGCAGCCGCCGTGGGAGCTGCCCGCGCAGCATCGCTCCCCATCCGGAGCTGGGCACACCAGGAGCAGCAATTCCACCTCCCAGCACACGCTGGGGGCTCTCTGGCGTTCCGGGAAACTCTGGGAACGGGCACGGAGCAGCCACCGAGCCGCGCAGCGGAGCCGGGGCCGCTCTGCCCCGCGCGGGCGCCCCGGCGAGCATCAAATATTGATGGGAGCCCCAGAGCGCCGGCGCGGGCGGCTCGGGTTTCTGCGCTCCGCAGCTCACCTCTTCCCGCTTTGTGTGCGCCAAGCGCCGCGCGAGGGCCGATAAATAAATAACCAAAGGCCTCGGCGGGCCCGAGCCGCGCGCTCCCCGCCCCCAGCGCCCGGCGGTAGACACGGGGCGAGAGCCCAGGCGTGCGGGAGCGGCGCGCACGCAGAGCGGGGAGCCTCGTGCGCGCCCCCGGGGAGCCCCGCGCGCTCCCTCCCTGTGCGCGCCGTCGGCGGGCGCCACGCTCCGTGCCCGCTCCCTCCCTGAGGACGCAGGCCTGGGGTTGCTCGCGAGACACCAACACGCTCCTCCCTGCGGAGCTGGCCGCGGCACAAAACCGTTTCCAGGCCATTTCCCCCGCCTTTCACCATCCAGTTTCAGGCTTTGCAACCCGCCCGCAGGGTTTTGGCCCCCGCGGCCGCCGCCGTTACCTCGACCAGCCTGTCCTGGGGCCGCAGGCCGGCGAGGGAGGCGGGCGAGTCCGGATCCACCGAGCGGATGAACTGCCCCGGCCGCGACTTCTCGCTGTGCAGGTTGAAGCCATAGCCGTTGGGGCCCTTCTTGAGGTGGCAGAGACGCGGGCACAGCTCCCGCTGGCCATTTAAATCCTGGTGGAGAAA
>VZSG01000865.1:196505-211324 GCA_013398315.1 Nothoprocta pentlandii
CGCGGGAGCCGCCCGGCTGCAGCCGCCCCTTTGCGGAGCGCGCGGGGCTCGCGGCGCCCACGGAGCCGCCCGCACCCAGCGGAAGCGGCGCCCGGGGCGCGCGAGGAACACAGGCTGCCGCACACAATGCATTAACCTTAGTTATTTATTTAAGGCAGCGCCATGCCCTCGCTCGCACTGACATCAGCGCGGCTGAGCCGCCCGCCTCCCCGCGCGCCCTCCCCGTGCTGAGGTGCTCCGAGGGCCGGGGAACCCGTATCCCTGCGGAGCCAGTGACCCGGGTGCTGCTCTGCCCCTGCACCAGGATCATGGCCCCGGGCCCGAGCAGGATGCCGGCTCCGACGCGCCTCCGATGGCAGCACGCAGGGAAACTCCTGCCTGTGTCAGCCCCTGGATGCCCGTCCCGCTGCCTGCTTCCTTCGGGAGCCTCCCTGCTCCACGGACCCCACGGCAGCCTCGGGCTGGATAAGGGGAGCTCTTCCCGTGGCTCCTCACACTGCGACCCACTCGCTGCCACCCCTGGACTCATCTGCATCTCTCCTGGAGCGGGAGCAGAGCCAGAGACCTGGGCACCCCAGGATGCGGAGCCGGAGACCTGGGCGCATCGGGAAGCGGAGCTGGAGGCCTGGACACCCCGGGAAGTGGAGCCGGTGCCCGCGTGGGCCCTGCGCTCCTGCACCTGCAGCGCACCAGCTCCTCACCACTGCTTGCAGAGAAACGTTCCCCGCGCCCCAGCGTCACATTCTCATCACGTGCTGCTCCCTTCCCTCTCCCAGGCTTTGGGATCGCTTGCTTTTTATTCCCCCTCCAGCCACACTTATGGGAAAACCATAAATACCATGCAAAGCCCGGATGGAAATTTCCCTGACTTATGACCGCTTTTCCCCCGATCACATCTGCCTGCATCCCAGCGGGATTGGCATCGGAGCTGGGACACACTGGGAATCTCAGGATTTCTCCAGTGTTGCATGGCAGCCAGTGGGCTGGGTACCCCAGGAACCGCCCTGGGCTCGTCCTGGCACCTCCAGCCTCCCCTGGGAAGCGATTCCGCATGGAGCACATCGGGTCCGTGCGGACACGCGCGGCCGGAGCCCACAGCTGCGCGGCCGCGGAGCATCCGCCCCGGCTGCCGGCGCGCTGGGAGCCCTCGGCCGGTCACGGCGCCGGGGGCGGATCTGGCCGCGGCCCCGGCGCTTGCAGCCAAGACGGGTCCGGAGCGCACGGCCCTGCGGGCGGACGGGAGCGGGGAAGCGAGAGCGGAGCCCGCGGGGGTTTGGGGCATCGGGGTGTCCCGACGGCAGCGGGTCAGGGCACCAAGCCCCCAGTAGCAAAGACAACCCGTGAGCAGCACTGAGGACAAGGAGAGCCGGAGCGGCGCTCGGCGCGGGCTCAACCCCGCGCTCCCGCCGCGTTCCCATGGCCCGAGCCGGCCGTTCACCCCCGCGGCGACGCTCCCGGCCCGGCCCGCGGCGCCCCGAGCGCTGCACAAAGCAGGAAATGATTCAAGCCGCGGAGCCGCCGCGGAGACCTCGGAGCGGCCTCGGAGCGCACCCGGGAGCGGCGGTGCCATCCGCGCGCACGGCCCGGCGTCACCTCCTGCATCCGCACCGGCCTCTCCCGCCAGCCCCCGGGCCCTCACATTTTAGGGCGTCTGAACCTCAGAAACGGCAGCACAGAGAAATCCACCATGGGGAAGGCAGGAGCCGCCGCGCCGCAGGGCGGATTTAGCCGCAGCATCCTGCCCGGGACCCTGCCTTCTCCAGCAAACCTTGAGGCCAAGGTGCTTAACTTGAGAGAATTCAAAAAGAAAAAAAGAAGAAAATTAAAACATCCTTATTGGGCTACCTTTGCTTTGAACAGCATGCAGCAATCCCGGCCATGCAGCAGCCCCCGCTCCAGGCACATCCCAGCGCTTGACCCAGTAGCTGGGAAAACAGGCCCGTAGCCCACGGCTTTGCAGAGCCCCTGTCGGGAATCAGGGAGCCCCCCGGCCCCTTTCCCTTCACGGGCTCGAGCGCTCGCGCGCCTGCTGCAGCCGGAGCTCTCGCCAGCTCTGCTGTTTATTTGCTTGACGACCTGTGCCAGCATTTCCCCGGCTGTGTTCTGGGAAGATATTTCCTCGGCTCCCGTGGGAATTGCGCCTTTGTGCACACACAGCGTCCCCAGCGCAGCGTTCCCGGGGACGGCGCAGCATTCCCGGGGACGGCACAGCATTCCCGAGGACGGCACCCACAGGTACACGACAGCTCCTTCCACCAGAGCTCAGGAGCTGCTGCCTTCAGCTGAACCCACATGTGCCAGAAAAACCATGCAAAACAACTGCGTTTTGGGCCCATTTGCACGCAATAAGGCCATGTGTGTTAATTCTAGGTACCTAGATACTGCCCCAGGCCGCTAATTGCACAAGTTGGAATAAAAAAGCAATAACGTCACATCCCACCTACCAGCACTAATGCACTCACCCCCACATACGTGTGCACACGTTCACACACATACATGCACGCGTGCACACACACAGAGCAACGGGCTGCATTGCCGCAACAGCCCCGCAGCTTCAGCGTGACGCAAATCAGCGGCGTTTGGGAAGGAAAACGCTTTAGGAAACACCTTTTGAACGGGTTCGTTCCTAAAAGCATAAACAAGACGTTAATCAGCAATGAAACACGTGCTATAATGATACCAAAGGACCTGGTTGGGGGTCGGCAGCTCTCACGCTTTCACTGCGGCTCCTGCAGCATCCAGGCTCTCTGCCGAGGGCTCCCGCTGCCAAAGCGTCCACGGAGCAGCTGGACATGGGTTGCATTGGGAAGAGCTCCTCATGGGCTGCGTTGGGAAGAGCAGCCTGCAAACGCGTTTCCTAAGAGCTTGCAAGAGAGCAGGTAACTCGCATCAGGGCTGTTTTCCTCACCTTGCCCGGAGCGGGCTCAGGGGCTGGTTTCAGCCCCCTTCCTGCAGGACAGGCTCGAACTTTCCCAATAAAACAGCATCAGGAAGAGGATCCATGGCACTTTTTTAATTCCTGGCTTTTGGAGCAGCCCGATGCTGCTGCAAGGGGCAGGAGCGACGCCGCTGCCTCTCGGCTCCACGCCGTGCGGATGCTCCCGCGGCTCCGCTGCCAGAGCCCAGCACCGAGGGAGCCAGGGCGGGCCACGGCGCGCGCCGGGAGCGCACGGGCTCCAATTAGCGCTGGAAAGGGGCCAGCGGCGGCCGGCAAGGCGCTGCACGAGCCGCCACGCAGGGATCCGCTGCTTTGCAGCCCCGCGGGGTCTGCTCCGGCGCGAGAGAACCGCGTTGCGCGGCCGGCCGCGGGCTCGGCCGGGGCTCCACAGCCTCCCCGCGGGCTCGGAGCCCAAGCGGCCGCGCCGGCCGGAGCAACGCGCACCGGCCCTGCCACTGGCATCGCTCCCGGCCGGAGCGGGAGGATGCGCCCTGCTCCCCGGGGCAGACAGGGGCTGCAGGGAGGCTCGGCTCCATCGCACCCCCCTTCCCACCAAACAGCTCTGGCATTCCCAGGGAATCCCTCCGGAGCCCTGCGGCTGGGGACTTTCTCTGCAAGAGCCAGGCATTTTCCTCTGTTTTGGTGCAAATGGGTCCAGACAGGCACAGGATGCACCACACACTGCTCAGTGCCCCCGGGCAGGTCTGGGTGAGGTGCCAGGTTGAGCCACAACCTCTGGAAAGGGGGGAAAAACCCACCCCTGCAGAAGGGAAAGCCGCCGTGCCGGGGGCCGCGCTGGAGCCGCAGGGCACAGGGCGCGCGGGACCCGGCCCCGCTCCGCACCAGGGCGCTCCGCCGGGACGGCCGCTGTTTATCTTGGCCGGGGCGGCCGGTCTGCCGGAGGAAGCGGGGCGGAGGCCGCGCACATCCTCCACACCGAGGCCCGCAGCGAGCCGGGAGGCTGCCGCGCTCCGGCATTCCCGTATACCAGCCCGAAAGCGGCCCCCGGTGCCGGAGCTGCCCCTGCACCGCTCCCCCTTCCCGCAGCGCAGCCGCTCCACGGGAAGGGCAGCGTGGAAGCGGAGAAGCAGAGGCGCTGGAAAAGCGGCCACCGGGGCCCGGCCTCCCCTGCGAGGGGGATTTGCAAACCCAGGGGCTCAGGACACCCCGGTGCCGATATCCCCATCCCCAGGACACTCTGGGCTTTTCCAGGCCAAAACAGCTACTCACCCTGCTTAGTGCTAATTAGCACCGCATCTTAATTAAATCCTCTACAAACAGCCCCAGGGGAGGAATTAAGCACATTACCCAGGGCAGCCTTTCCCGGCTCCCTGTGTGACCTGCCGCCTGTCCCAGCGCCTGCCGGGACCCTCCCTAACAGGATCCGCAGCCAAGGTGGGAATCGGAGCTTGGACCCGCATGGGGAAACGGCTGACGTGCAGTCACCTCGCCTGAAGCGATGGCACCGACGGCTTGCTTTGTAGTTCTGCAGCTCCACAGGGAGCAGGACGTGCAGAAACCCTTCGCTGACGGAGGGTTTGATTTCTCTCCCTAACTCAGCCCAGCCTCCCGAGGCCACAGATCCGCACGGGATGCAGCCGAATGCATTCCTTACAGAGCTCCCTAGGTCTCGTTTGGGAACGGCGCGCGGCTGCAGACTCAGCGCAAACGCTGCACGTTTGCTCCATGTGTTTCCACTCCCGGAGCACCATGACGTAGCGCTGGCCCCTCCGTGGATCTGCTCCCAGCCTGAGCTGCCGGCACCGCGCACGGCCTCGGCTGGAACGGATTAGCCGGGAGCAGGATTAGCCCCCCACAAATTCCTCCAGGATTTCACCCACTCGCCTTGCAAAACGGCACAAGGGACAGTCCTGGAGACAGAGCTAGGAAAACGTAAATTCCTTTAGAGCTTATGGAAAAGAAAAATGCAAAACTGAAAAAAAAAAGTTTTAAGCTAACAAAAGAGCATTCGACTTCGTGGAGCTGTATGGAAACCAAAGCGTTTCCTTGCGAAAAGTACCATTTTGGCACAGGAAAATGCCAACCCTGCTGCAAAGAGCCGCGTCCCCGGCGCAGGTCTGGGCACCAGGGCGCGAGGGAAGCCCCAGCGGCGCCCTGCGCCGAGGGCCCGGTTCTGCCAGGAAGGCCTTTTAATTTCTCTGCAGCCGTTTATTTAATATTTGTGCCGTTGGGCAGAGCCGCAGCGCGGCTGGCGGGGAGCCAGCGCGAGCAGGGCCGCCGTTAGCGCCAGCACAGCCCGGCTGCTCTTTCTCCTGCTCCGTTTAATATTAATATTATTATTCACATTTTTAGGGGAAAGCATTCCCGAACGATTCCCGGAGCTCCGCAGGGCCCTGCGCAGCGCCCGAGGGAGGCCGTCCCGGTGCACAGGGATGCGGGATGCATCCCGCCCCGCGGCGCATCCCCACGTTCCGACCCAGCCGCTTTGTGCCGCGCTAAAAATACCGCGGGGAGGAAGCTGCCGCCGCAGGGGGACGCTCCCGGCCGCGGGAGGAGCTTCCTGCGGCCACCCCGGCTCCCGGGCGCCGGCTCCGCGGGAGCAGCCGCTTGGCAGGATGCGGGAAGCATCCCCATGGAGCCGGCACCGGGTAACACCGGGCTCCGGCACGTCGAGGTCCTGCCGGCGCCTCCCCGGCTCTGCGCAGCCTCCCACAGGATTGAAGTGCTCATCTTGGGCAAGAGCCTGGCGTGGCTGGACGGGAGCTGAGCCCCTGGTGTAGCTGGACTGCTGGGAAGTCCTTGTTTTTGATGCAAAAGGTGCCATTTTTGGCTGGGAACGCCTGGCCCCACGCGTTACCCACAGCCCTGTGCCCACGCGTCCCCCGGCAGCACCGGGAGCAGAGCAGGGACGCGAGAAACCGGGCACAAACCCGGACCTTCCTCACGCCCGCCCTGCGCCAAGGCTGTGATTAAGCTGCGGCCTCAAGGAAACCAAAACAGCAGAAAAGCTGCGACTACTGTGCAGCGTCCACAGAAATAGCAGCGCCCGGAATAGACAGCAGCGGCCAAGGCTCCCTGCACAGCTCCGAAAGGATTTTCCAAGCCTTAACCCAGGCTTGGGTTGCAGCCTTGCACCCCAAGGCTGCAGCTCCCAGCCTGCAGCCAGGCCCTGGGCAGAGCAGGAGAGCAGCAGGGAAGTGCTTCAATTTCAAGCATGCATTTACTTTTTTTTTTCCCTCTCCAAAAAATCACGTAATTACTGCAGACATTTCTGCTCGTGTTCAGTTTTATTACATCTTTGCGGTTATCCTACAAGCCCTAAATTTTGGGCCTCAGCTGAGCTGGCAGCGTCCTCTGGAAACATCTGTGCGGCGCTGCTCCTCCCGCAGCGCCGCGAGCTATTTGCAGCAGCAACTCGGCCCTTACTCCCAACCCAAACCCCAGGGGAAATATTTACCGCCTCCGCGCTGCACCTGCGGGCTCCAGGGAAACACTGTGGTCACCCCCAGGGACACGACCCGTCCCCGTGCCCGTGTTGGCCGAGCCCCTGCGCCTACAGGGTCTCCTATGGATCCCGGGATTAGGGGAGCCGGAGGCACCTGGTGCATCCAGGACCTGGCACCGCTGCTGCAGGAAGGGGCCGTTGCTGAGCCTGGGGACGCTGGCAGCTTTAGGAGCCCCTTTCAAGCAGCTCACATCCATTTTTCTCCTAGTTCTGCAGCTCTCTGCTCCTGGAGGAGCTGCGCGCTAAGGGTGATGCTGCAGTTCCCAAGCCAGGGCTGGGTTTTCCCAGGGTTTCCAACAGGGTGGCTGCAGCAGACCAGCCACCACCCACAACGGATACCTGTTGCATCCTATGGAGACCATCTCCTGCTTAGAGATGGACACGAACAGCATGGATTGCACCCACCAGCGGCACCCAGAGCAGCTCCCCAGCATCGGGGCACAGCGGGGAGCACCTGAGCAGCACCCCCAACCAGCACCGGCCCCCACGCTGCCAGCAAGGGCCCATTAGCAACCGGCCCCTAATTCCCTGCTTTGAAATTCCTGCTGCTAAAGCCCGGCCGTGGCTGAACAAGACGAGGTTTTGTTTCCCAAGGACAAGAAATGCCGGGTGGGAAAAGCAGCGCTTGGCAGCGGCAGCCGCCCCGGAGGAGGACGGGAGCCGGCGCGGGGCCGGAGCCGCTCGTGTCCCGGTGCCCGGAGCAGCCACGGGGACCAGCCCTGCTCAGCACTTCCTGCATCCCTATTTCTATCCATCAGGACTGAGGTCGCCCTGAGGCCCATTTAGGGGCCAGAGGCCATGGACAAAGGGTCCCCTGGCACCGGTGGCTCCTGCGTCACGGCTCTGTGTCACCCGGCTGGCAGGGAACTGCAGCGCGCCAGCCCAGCCGCCCTTGTTTCCCCTACAAACACACCTGGAGAGGCGGGAGCGCAGCCCAGCCAAGGAGCATCCGCACCCAGAGCCCCCGCGGGAGCAGGGCCAGGGGCTCCGCGGGTCCCACACCTGCACCACCGGGTCCCTGCACCACCGGGTCCCTGCACCACCGGGTCCCTGCTCTGTGCCCGTCACGGTGCCGCCCGCCCTGGCATTTCGGTAACCTGCTCCCTGGCACCGCAGCCAGGGCCCTGCACTCGCTCCTGGCCACGGGCCCCGCCGGGCTGCTCCCCGGGGCAGCCAGCCCGATTTTAAACACGGCCTGAATTATTCATTGCGCTCCGGTGCTTGCAGGAGGCACGAGGCCCCGGGGGCCGGGGCTCTGGGGCCACGGACACACGTCAACCTTCCTGCCCGCCGCAGCCGGGGGGGAAGAGCCGCTTCTCCTTCCGAGGGCAGCCCAGGGAAGCGCTGCCCGCAGTGGCAACGGTGCCCACAGACCTCGACGCTGCCCTGGGACGGGCTGTGCCGGCCGCCAGCTCATGCACCGGACCCACGCGTGGGTGTCCAGCACTGCCAGGAACGGGGCGTTCAGCCTCATCCTCCTCCGGGCCCGCAGCGCCGGCCTCCCCCGCAGCGGGGGGAATTGCACAGCCGAAACCCGAGGGCAGGGCCGGGACGTCAGCGCCGCCCTGGCCAGCACGTCACCGGCTCCGGCCCAGGTTTCCCACGGGTTTCACTCCGTGCTCCTGGCTGCACGGAGCAACCCCAGCACCCATCGAGGCAGCTGCAGCCCCTGCATGGAAGGACGTTCCAGCCGCGGGAGCAGCAGCACCAGGCTTGCAGTGAAAATGCATTAAAACACCCATTGTCCAACCAGGCCTGGCCAGCCCAGGGCAGCGCCAAAGGGGCCCGCGCGGCACCGTCCTCCTGCCCAGCCCGGCTCTCCCGCCCCTCGGAGGAGCCGAAGCCCAAGAGCCGGAAGGGCCGGGACCGGCCCGTTCCCCTCGCCCGACTTCCCGTCGGTACAAACTGCTGGACCTCACCCAGCACCGGGAACAGAGGCGGGATAGGAAATCCCTGCTGTGCCCGCGGCTGCATCCGTGCCCAGCACCCAGCCCCGCGGCGCCCGGGAGCACCGGCCTCCGGAGGGAGCCGCAGACCCCCAAGGCCTCAGCTCTGCAGCCTCCCCGGAGCGCTGCGGCTCCGCAGCCAGGAACAGGGAGCCGGGAAGCGGCCGTGTCCCGCGCGGGGCCGGCGCTGCCCGCGTGGCTCCCGAGCGCCGGCCGCGCCGCCTCCGCCGCAGCCCGGCCCCAGCCGCCAGCCAGCCCTGGAAACTGGACCATTTCCACCTCAAATTCTTTCCTTTTTGGAAAGGAGTTTACTAATAAGAGGCGCTCGCTGCCGAGGCGCAGCACGGACGGACCCAGGCTGCTTAAAGAAAATAAGCCAATTTCCTTCCATAAGCAAAAAGCTGAGAACACGTTCGCCCCAGATGTTCCCTCCCTCCTGAAAACAACGGGAGAGGAAGGCGCTGGTTCCCATCACAGCTCCGCGGGGTCCCCAAGGGCGCCGAGCACAGCAGGGCACCCTCCGCGGGGCACAAGGCAGCCTCCAAGGCTGCACACGGGAGGGATTTTTCCATCGGGCAGCACACGGGGAAGGCGCAGGAGGGGGTCGCTCGCCACGTCCCCCCCGTGCCCTCACCTTCTTGCTGCCGTGCGAGGAGAAGCTGTGCAAGTGGCGGGACAGGCTGCCGCCGGCGAGCTCCAGCTGCGGCTTCCACACGTCGCCGTTGTCGCTGGCGGGCGCGGGGCCGGGCAGGAGGCCGCCGTGCGCCAGCTCCTCGGTGCAGGGCAGACGCAGGCTGCACAGGTACTCGTCCGTCTCCTTGTCCACCACCAGCAAGCGCGTCTCCGTCTCCACGGCCTTGATGCGCTGCACGACCTGGAGCGGGGAGGAGAGCTGAGCGCATGGCCCTGGGGCAGCAGCTCTTGGAGCAGGGCAGGACGGGGCAGTGTCCCTGGTTGCACCAAGCTGCCTCACAGCCCCCATTTCCCATCTTTGGGAAAACAGCCAGATTGCCCTTCGGATCGGGCTCCAGCGGGTGCATCACCCCCCCCGCTCGCCCAGGCTGGTTTATGCAAGAAGTGACCCAATCTGCGCATTTGCCCCCGTTTTGAGCCACGGGAGAGCAAAAGCAGAGGCAGCGCCCGGGCCGGGCGCAGCAGGCCGCCCGGCTGAATGAGGATCATTGTCCGTGGCGGCCGCGGTTTCCATGTTTTTCCGTGGCTGGTGGATGCTCTGGAAGGGGCGAGCCGGGCGCAGGGAGGCAAAACTGCGGGGCCCTGTGTGCAGGGCGAAGCGTGGAAACGACCCGTGATTCCCGGGCACGAGTGCCAGCGTTTTCCCTGCCGCTCCATGCGGGCATGGCCAGGACCCGGACGCAGCTCCGGGACCGGGCGTGCGACCCCGGCAGCTCCGCGCAGGCCAGCGGTGCCGCCCGTGCCGTGCGCGCCCGATACGCAGCGCGGGGCCGGCCCTGCTTATCTGCTGCCTCCAGCTTTGCAAAGGCTGCAACTTTCCGAGTTAAAAAAAAACCACTTTTTGATTATTTTTTTTTTTAAAGGAGGCGGAACAAAGCTGCGAACTCCTCCAGCAGCCGCAGCCTGGAGCCCCGCGGCCTCGGGGGCCGCTCACGCTCCGCGGACCGGGGAGGAGGAGGAGGAGGAGGAGGAGGAGGAAGCTGGCGCCCCGTGCCCACCTGGTGGTGCGTCTCCTGCTCCACGTTGAGGCCGTTGACGGCGACGAGGCGGTCCCCGGCGCGCAGCCCCGCCGCCTCGGCCGGCGAGCCCGGCTCCACCTTGCGGATGAACTGGCCGCTCTTGCCCTTCTCGCCGTGCAGGTGGAAGCCGTAGCCGCTCTCGCCCTTCTGCATGTGGCAGAGCCGCGGGCGCAGCCGCTCCTGGGCCATGGCCGCGCGGGGGGGAGGCGCCGCCGGCCGCGCCGACCTTTTATGCGGCGGCGGCGGGAGCGGAGAGAAGGGGCGGGGCCTGGGGCGGGGCCTAGAAGGGGTGGGGGTAGTGGGCGGGGTTTAATGCGGGTGGGCGGGGCGAGGGGCGGTCTTGCTGCGCGCTGCCCAAGCGCCGGGGCGGGGTTGGGGGGGGGGCTAGGGGGGTGGGGGCGTGGCTTTGGGTTGGTGTGCGCTATGGGAGGGGCGTGGTCATGTATATAGAGGCGTGGTTAAAGGCTGCGGGAGGGAGTGGAGGCAGGACGACGCTCAGGGATGGGGGCGTGGTCAGAGAATGGGCGGGGCGATTGGGTTTTGGGGCGTGGTCAGGGGAGGGGTCAGTCTGAGGAATTGGGGCGTGGTCAGGAGAGGGGCGGTGCTAAGGGGTTGGGGGCGTGCCCGGGCTCTGCTGTGGGCGGGCAGAGGGGCGGGCAGAGGCGGGGCCGCGGGGGCGGGGCCTGCACGGGCGCGCGGAGGGGCCCGGGATGCCCGGGGCGTGAGGGGGACCCCGCGGAGAGCGGGGGACACGAGGGGACACCCGGGATGACCGGGGAGCGACCGGGGGGCACAGAGGGGAGACCCGGGGTGAGCAGGGGACACGGAGGGGACACCGGGGTGACCCGGGAGATCCCGGGGTGACCAAGGGACGCAGAGGGGACAGTGGGGCGACCCAGAGGATTCCGGGGTGATCGGGGACACGAGGGGACACCGGGGTGACCTGGGGGATCCCTGGGTGACCAGGGGACGTGAAGGGGACACCGGGGTGACCCGGGGTGACGAGGGACACGGAGGGGAACTTTCCCACCCCAGCTGCTGCCCAGGCAGCTCCGTGCAGAGCTGGAGCGGGTGCAACCACCAGCTCGAGGTTGCGCCTGAAACATTCCAGGAATGGCGATCAATTTCCCATTAATAGGCGGCCTGTTAAGGAAGAGAAACTTCCACAGAGGTTGCACCCGGAGCAGCCCTGGCCTGAGAGGCTCCGAGCGCTGGGAGAAGGCGCTCGCTGTGCACCGAGAAGGTGCTGCCTTGGGCCCGCACATTGCCGAGTTCACAGATAAAACACTGGAAATCACTGCCAACGCGTGGCGATGAAATGTGAATTTTCCGTGGAGCATCCCGGTGCCAGGTGCTCTGCACGCCCCAAGCGTGTGGGACGATGCTCCTGCAGCCGGGGACCTGCTGCGGCTGGAAACAGGGAGAGAAACGCGGCCCCTGGAGCTGTGACGGCGGGAAGCGCCCAAATTCCTGCAAGGAGCGGGGCAGAAGCTGCGGATTTGAGTGTGGCTGGGGCAGTGCTGGAAGCCGAGGGAGCTGCCGGCTCCGCGCCCGGCCGGCCGGCTCGGGAGAGCGTGACGCTCTGCGCCTGGCACCTGCTCCAAGCCAGGCCCTGATGTATAATTAATCCGCGGCACTTTGTTAGGCTCTGCACAGAGTCACAGCTGCGGCGCTGCGCGCCCCGGGCTGGGGGATGTCACGGAGCACATGCGGAGCACACGGGGGCCCAAATGCAGCGGGACCCCCAGGGCACCCAGCTCCAGAGCACCCAGCTCTGGGGACACTGGCTCCAGGGCACCCAGCTCCAGGAGTACCCAGCTCCGGGAGCACCCATATTCAGGGACACCCAACTCCAGGGATACCCAGCGGTGGGAGGACCCATCTCCGGATGCCTTAGGGAAGTGCCCGGCTGCACCCATGGGTGGAAACACCCTGTGCCACAGGGTAACGCCCGGTGCAGGAATGTGCCGCGAGCGGCCGCCGGTCCGGCCGGGAGGGCAGCACCGTCACCCGACGGGACAGGACGGGTGACATTCAGCTGTGCCACACAACGCAGTGCCTCCCCGTGCCACACGACACAGTGCTTCCCCATGCCACACCGCGCAGTGCCTCCCCGTGCTATGCCGTGCCTCCCCGTGCCATGCCGAGCTGCACCCTGCCACACCATGCAGCCGCATCCACCCTGCAGAGAGGGCTGCAGCGCCACGGACACCTTTAGGGATCTCCCGCTCGGCACCTCCAGCTCCCTGCAGTTCCCTCCAGTGTCATTAGCACCTGAGGGTTCCCAGGGCAGGGGTGCCGCAGATCAGGGGGAGCGTCCAGCAGCTCGGGGCTCCTGCAGGGACACCCCATGGAGCGGCGGGTGACCCCGCTCTGCCCCTCCTGCCCCATCCACCAGTGCACCGAGCAGCGCTGCAGTGCAGGGCTCAGCCCGGCCGCCTGTCCCGGGCCAGGTCCCGTGGGAGAGGAAGCCCCACGGGAGGTTTTTTCCCGTGCTGGCCCGGGCGGGACGGGCGGGAAGTGTCCCAGCCAGCCGGGCCGGCCGCCTCCGTGGCCTGGGAGCGGCCGGGTGGGGAAGCGGGAAGGAAGCGGAGCCGCCCGGAGCGGAGCGGAGCGGGGCCGCCCGGGGTGGGGTGAGCGGCTTCCTGCGCCAGCACAGCCCCCCGGCCTCCTGGAGCACCCACCAGCACCGCCGATCGCGTGATGCCCTGGCCATTCCGGCGGCACCTCGGGATCCACAGAGACCCCAGCGCTGGGCCCGGATGCAGAGCAGGTCTCATTGCCCGTCCCAAGGCCCAGCACGGTGCCACGCTGTGCCCTGTGGGTCCCTGGTGCAGGGGGACGCGATGCCCAGGGTCCGTTCTGCAGCAGGGGAGCAGTCCCGTCCATTCCTGCCCTCCCGGCAATCCGGCTGCATCCTCCCCGTGCGGCTGCGTGGCCACAAGATGGCACAGCGAGCTCGGCACGGCGAGAGGGGCACGGCGAGCTGGGCAAGGTGAGCCCTTGGTGGGCTTGTCCCTGCCCAGTCCTGCCGCTGCAGCCCCCCTAGGGCAGCCGGCATGGGAGGCTGCATCCCATCCTTTCCCTGCAAGCTGCTCCTGGTCCCACCTGCAATGAGTGTCCGGACCCGTGGAACTGGGACGCCCCATGGAACAGGGATGCAACCATGGAACGAGGATGCACCATGGAGCAGGGATGCACCACACAGCCGGGATGTTCTGCAGAGCTGGGACACACTGTGCAGTCAGGATACCCGGATCTGTGTATGAGGGATGCCCCACAAATTAGCAGGTTCAGGTGTTGCTGTCCCATAAAAAAGGGCAGAAATGCAGAAACACAACTCAACTTGCATTTCTGATCATTACTCTTCGTCACCCTCTTTGAGCATCTCCAGGTGCGGAACCAACCCCTACCTCCTTCTCCTCATTTTATCCCTGGCCTCCATCCTGAGCATTCCCTGGCTGCTCCAGAGGCCGACTGGCCGTTTCGAGCCAGGGCCCTTTCCAAAAGCACCTGCATTTTGTCTCGGTGCTCTGCAGGTGTCTCCCAGTCCCTCCACCTCCTGCCTCAAGCTAATTTAGAGCAGAGATTGGCCAAGTTGGAAAATCATCAGAGAAAAGGAATGGGGGCAAATCAGGGGGAAACAGGAAGAGATCCCATTGCAATGACCATCAATGGAGCAGCCGAGAGCCTCTGGGGCGGGAATGGCTCGTGGTGACCGACCCGTGCAGGGACATGGGGCACCCACGACGTCTCATCGAGACGCGGCACCACCGAGCCAAGCTCCTTTGCACAAGTGTCATTTTAATGAGCGCGGGGCCCTAGGAAGCAAACAGCACAGCACTTTATTATATTGCACAGAAGTGAGTACAGAAATCTAAAAAACATAAACAAAAATAAATATCATCCCTGTGTATTTCTCCCCAAGTTTATAGCACTAGGTTGACCTGAAAACAAGATGAATCTACCACCGTGTCGAGACAGCTGGTAGGAAAAAAATCAGGTTTTGTTTGGTTGTTAACACAAGAGTCTATGTGGTTTCAGAGAGGTCGGAGAATTCCGGAGCGGCGCCGCCGAAACCTCCTGCAGCTCCTGGGCGAGGGTGAAGTGCTGCCAGGCCGGGCGGCCCCGTCAGCGGGTGGCAGCACCGGGGCCCTGCGGATGCTGCGGAGCAGAAAGGGCCGGGATTCAGATCCGCCTCCTGGGAACCAGCCGAGCCCAGAGCCCCCCAAGGAAGGGGGATCCGGCTGCGCAGTTTGGGGCTAAAGCACCCGGGGGCTCCGCTGCGGAAGAGCTGCCCTGGCTCCTGCCTCAGGCAAGAGCGGGGAGATGGAGCGTTTCGGAAGAGCTGTGGGTCCCACGCGCCCCTGGCACCCAGTGAGACCCCCTCGGCACCCCGGAGCATGAGGCAGGCCCTGGCAGGGGACCCTCTGCCCCCCTCCAACACCCCGGGGTGCTGCAGGATGGATGGGGGAGCACAGCAGGGCAGGATGCACCCAGTACCTCCCCGAGACCCCATCCCTTCTCTGGGTGCTGCAGAGGCCACGATAGGGACTGCCCCCGCTCCCAGAACTGGTGCAGCCCCCGGAACCGCGCACAGGGCTCCCTCAGCACCCGGGGAGCTGCAGACCCCCCCAGGGGAGCCCCGCGTCCGCAGGACCCTCCGCTCCCCTCGTCGGGGCCGCGGTTACCTGAGCTCGGCGGGCGGCGGGCGGGGGCCGGCGGGGGCCCCCCCAGCCCCAGCCCCGCCGCAGGAG
>VZSG01000865.1:211554-221586 GCA_013398315.1 Nothoprocta pentlandii
CCAGAGGTACGGGGAGCGGCGGACGCCCATGAGCAGCCCCGAGGCGCGTCCCACGGTGTGGTAGCGCGGGCTCGCGACGTGCTTGTACCAGGCTCCGGCCGGCGCCGCCGGCAGCATCAGCCCCAGCAGCACCAGAGCCCCCCAGGCGCCCCCCGACAGCTGCGGCCGCCCCATCGCGCCGGGCGCCCGCGGGAGGACGGGAGGAGCGAGGGACGGACGGAGGGATGGATGGAGCGAGGGACGGACCGTCGGATAGATGGATGGACGGACGGAGGGATGCAAGGAGGAATGGAGAGAGGGAAAGAAGGAGGGAAGGAGGGAAGGAAGGATGGATGGATAGATAGATGGACGGACGGACGCCGCGTGGCGGCAGCCCCCGGCCCGGGGGTGCCCTGCAGCGGTACCCCGCGCCCGCGTCCCGCCGCTTTATAGCGGCGGCCGCGCAGGCTCCGCCCCGGGCAGCCCCGGCGGCCCCGCTGCCAGCCCCGCTCCCGGTCCCGGTCCCTCCCTCCCGCCGCCCCTGCCCGGCCCCGAGCAGCCCCCGGCAGCCCGAGGGCCGCCCGGGCTCCCCCAGCGCCCTGTCCATGGCCCCGGGCAGCCCTTGCTCCGGCAGTCCCGAGCATCCTCCGAGGGCCCTGAGCATCCTTCCACGTTACTGAGCATCTTCCCTGCAGCCCTGAGCATCCCTCTGTGCTCCTGAGCATCCCTCTGTGCTCCCAAACATCTTCCTGCAGTCCTCAGCATCCCCTTGCACCTCCAAGCATCCCTCTGTGCTCCCGAGCATCCCCTGCAGCCCTGAGCATCCCTCCGTGCTCCTGAGCATCCCTCTGGGCCCCCATGCATCCTTTTGCATCACCGAGCATTGTCCTGCATCTCCTGGCACTACCCTGCCCCCCGAGCACCCTCACTGCAACCCTGAGCATCCTCCCCATGGCCCTGAGCACCTGCAGCCTCAAACACCCCCTTGCAGCCCCCAGCACCCTCCCCATGGCCACAAACACCCCCCTGCAGCCCCGGCATCCACCCTTGTCCTGCCAGGCAGCCTGGGACAGGTTCTTGGGCCTCCTTCCCATAACCCCGGAATTGCCTCCTGCCTTGCTCAGCTCATGAGCATCGTGATCTCCCAGATTTTTTTGGTGGTGTTGGTGCCTGTGAGCACCGTCCCGCTTGGCACAGGGCAAAACCCACCACTCGAGAGGCACAAAGTGACAGCGAGGGACGAGAGGCCAGGGCCGCCCTGTGGACTCTGCTGCTCCTGCACTGGTTTCGACTCCATCTCGAGGCTGCTCCTCCCACCCAAAGAGATTATTACTGTTAATTTTGCCATTCCCAGCATGGAGCCTTCCCCCCAGACCCACAATAAAACCAAGTAGGTCAAACACAGCCTCGGTGGGAGCTGTTCAGCAGCCTCATCCATTGACTTTATATGACTGAATCCCTTCTCCTCAGGCCTCATCATAACTTGATTCATGCTGTTCCTGGCATTGCACATTCCCATCTCCTTGTTGCCACTGTTGCCACTATTTATTTATGATATTGTTGATACTTAGGGGCCTGAGAAAAGGGGCTCCAGGACAGGGGGGCAGCGAGAGGAGAGCCCAGATGTGCAAGGGCTGGCCCAGATGTTACTGGTTCTCGTGCAGAGCCGGTGCCAGCAGTTCCCTGCCGGGAGTGCCGCCCTTTCCCGGGCGGGTGGCGCGGGAGCGCCGGGAAGGCGCGGGATATCGGCGGGATGGCCCGCGGCGGCCGCTGCTTCTTGGAAGCGGCGGCGTTTCCAGGCGGGCGCCGCGGGGCTGCCAGCTCGGCCGGGCAGCCGCCGCCAGCGGGGCCATTCTCGGCCCGCTCTGAGTGCTCGGGAGCCGTGAGCGGCCCCGGCGCTCTCGTGTTTCAGCAGTGCCGGTAAAAAGGGCATCGCGGAGCGCGCGGGCAGCTCGCCGCTCCCGCTGCGAAGCCGGGACACTGTCCTCCCCAGGGAAGCGCATCCCCCTGGAACCCATCGCCAAGGGCAAAGCGCTTCCACCTGCAACCCGGGGCCCTTCCGAACGGGTGGTGGCGGCTCACGCTTTGCTCCAACAACCTGGCGATGTCGGCTCGCGCTTCCCACGTGGCCGCGGGGCTCCTTGTGCCCAGCGACCTGCCCGTCCCGTCCCCTCCAGGTGTTTCTGGCACAACGTGGACATCCGTGACGCCCACAGCCGCACCGGGAGCGGAGCCACTCGCTGCGCTGCAACTCCCAGCGAACGACTCCCCTCCCCAGCATTTGCACATACCTGTCAGACGGAGGAGCCGACAAGCTATTTGTGGTGCATTTATATGCTAAGCGACTTAAACGCAATTTCAGCATTTCCTATTGCCCCTGCAAGAGCTGGCGCTGCCGCATGGCATCCCGGTGTCCCGCTCCGAGGTGGCCAACAACCCCCCGGAGCACCCATCCCTGCTTTGGCAGATAAGAGGCAGGAAGCTTTGAGGAAGATCGCCACTACTCAGAAATCCGTGCGAGCGTCCTGCAGACTCCAGCGCGACTGGATTTCAGGCTGTCTTGTCGCTTCTCGAGGCTGCAGATTCTCGGTGTCCCAGGGTTGGGGTCTAGCCAATGTCAAGCACTTGTGAAATTCCCGCTTTCGTGTCTTTGCTTTATAAACATCACTAGTACAGGAAGCATTTAAGCTTTTTTCTTTTATTTTGGAGCAAGACTTACCTCCTCGAGGGAGGAGGACACGGCTGTCGTGGGGGGTCTGGCTGCTGCTGCACTTTGCATTTGGGGGCTCGTGGTGGCCAGACAGGCTCCCTTTCGGGCTGCAAGGGTCCCGGGGGGCGGCAAGGGGGGTGGGCAGCGCCGGGCAGCCCCCGAGCCCCGCACAGGGGCCTGCGCTCGCCCCCTGTGGCTTTGGGGAATGATCTAAATGAAGCTGATGTCCCAGAAAGAGGCCCTTGGAAAACCAACTGGAGGATGGGTTTAATGACAACATTTTCCACATTTTTATTATAATGCCTCTGGGTTTTATTGGGAGGTTAGCAGCTCATCTGAGCATGAAAACAAAGCAATTTGGGAGGCCAGCACTGCGCAGGTTTGAGCGGCCGCTCAAGTTCTGATTCTCCTTGGCCCTGGGGCTCTGCGGCACCTCTGGGTGGGAGGAGGCTGCAGGCAGCAGCACCCTGGCCCTGGAGTCGCTGCAGGAACCTGCCCTGTCCTGCTCGGAGCGCTATCACCCCGTCTTCCAGGTTGGGAAAGTGGGGCCGGGAGAGCGGGAGCATCTTGTGGACCTTCATGAGCAAGCAGCAGCTCTGGGAGGCACCAAACCCTCTGCAGCCGGACCCGGGAGTGCAGCAGGTCGCCCTTTGCATGGGTGAACGCTGCCCTGGGAAGATGGGCACAGATCAGGCAAAATCCCCGGGGCACCTGAGCCGCAGGAGCCCTGGCCACGCGGCCCCGGGAATAGCAGCGATTGCCGTTGCTCTCACCTAGAGCCTGTCCTGGGGTAATAAATACAGGTCCCCAGCGATGCCTCCCCGGTGATTCAGAGCGAGCGCGCTGATTCAATGCTATTTCTTTGTTCCTGTGGAGTAAAGGAGCTGCAGCTCACACAAACAAATTGCCATCTCCAGCTGCGAGGCAAGACGCACCTCGGCTCCGACGAAACCTGCTGCCGAGTCTGCTGGCTCTGAGGAGAAAAAGGAAACAATGAGTGCGGTTCCTAACCTTGTAAAGCTTCTTATTAGAGCGCATTAAATTAATTCCTTTGCTCCCAGAAAACCCCAACTTGTCACTATTTTTAGGCTCACATATTATTTTAAGAGACTTTTTCCAGGGTCCAGTCACATGGAAGTTAAACAGCGAGCGCAGAAGTCTCTAAAGGATAATAAACTCACTCAAATTACTTGGCTAATGGAACAAAGAGCACTGTAAATGTCACCCACGATGTAACGAGAGGAGTGGAACCCTTTGCATGAAACAAGGGCTCCATTAGCACTAAGCTAAAGGGAATGAAGAGAGCAGCAAGACTTTTGCACAGTTTTTGCAGCTTGCCACTCAAAGCCAAAGGAACTTGTTTGTTCCCTGAGACCCTGCGCTCCCAACACGGCATCCGGCTTCCTAATAACCCATGGTCTCAAGGCATCAATCATTTAGGAATCCAGAGCCCTTTATAGGCAATAATTAAGCCTCAGCACACCCAGCTGAGTCGGTGGAATTATTCCTGCTTAAAACTGAGGCGCAGAGAGGGAGTAACTGAATCACTGATCGGAGACCGGAGCTGAGCAGAGGGACAGACCTGTGGCTTCTGCTCTAATCACCAGGCGATGCTAATTGATTATGGCTTATCCCAGGCTTAATGAAGCCATCGATCACCTCCCAAGGTAAGGGCACCATCCTGCAGTTTGCACTGGACCCCTCCGCTTGCTGGGGTGCTGTTTGTGGGAAGCTGATCCACAGGGAGCCGGCATCGAGCAGAGCAGCAACCCGCCAAGGCCCGGAGCTCCCTCCAAGAGCTACAGATATTCAGGGACACTCGGGACCCTCGGAAAGCCTCTGAAGACCTCGTGGGCTCAGGCAATGCCAACAGTGTGACTGGGACGTGACGCGTCAGCACCGAGGAATCATGAGGAAAAGCTCGCACGGCTGTGAAACGACGGCTGCCTTAGAAAAGCAACAAGGAAGCAGCAAAGACAAAAACCCCTGAAGTGCAGGAAAACCCGACGACATCCACGGGAGGCTGCTCGGCCCCCCTGCCCCGTGATTCAGTCCTTCTCCTGGAAGTGATTTCAACCACCAAAGCGAGCAGATACCTGCAGGTGGGATGCGCGGCGCGTACCTGGCTCCAGCCCGGGGCATGTTTCCTGCAGGGAGGAAGAGCTGTGAGATGAATCTTTTCTTTGACAGCTTTGGGATCCCTTAACCAAATCCCACACAACCCCGAAGCGCTCTCCGAGTTCCTCAAAATTTAATTAGTCAAGGTTATATTGTACACCTAATTATATAGGTGTAAGCTAATTGGAGCTGAGGGCTCTAAATCACGGAGCTGAGAACAATTTTTTCTGAAAGGCAAGCGGCACAGGCGGGGTAGGATTTGTTGGGCATGACGGCCTGGCTGGATTCAGAGCTGCATTTGTGAAGCCCTCTGTGCCAGGAGGCCCCATGGCCACACCAGCCCTCCGAGCAGCATCCAACACCGCAGTGGTGCTGCAACAACCGGCGGCACAACAGCCTGCGCGGGGTGACAACAGCTCGGAGCCGCGCTCCCCAGTTTCTGACTTACCGGCTATTTGCCTGCTACAAATTCCTGCTGCAGCTCTCTGCTTTGCCAGCGTGGCTGGCTGTGAAAAGGGAAAAGCGAGGGAGCTCCTGAGGCCGAGCTCCCTTTTAAGTCACTTCCCTTAATGTTATTTGCAAGTGGAGCCCTCCCGAGGTCCGCGGCCCGCTCTGGGAATCTGCACATGGAGAGCTTAATGCCATGCCTCCCCACCACTGCTGCCTTGCATTCCCATCTAGGTACTATATTTTGTTAGCTGCACTTACCATGCTCTCATCCTCCAACAAGCTGCTGCTAAAGAAAACACTACCACGAGATTAATGTTTATGAATGTCTTAAAATACAGCCCCACTTCCCAGCATGGATGTCTCTTCAGGCTTTAAGGAAACTTCCCCTCCCTGCTCATCCTCCCCCTGCTGTTTAAGGAGTCACTGCTTTTCAGAAGAGCTTTTGTCTCAACTGCGTATTTGGGAGGACAATTTCCAGTTCCAATCTGAAATCAGGCATCGTGCAAAGCGGAGTGTGCTTGCCGGTGAATCAAAGCACCAAAGTATTTATATATCCTTCTACAAATAAACCTTAAATAGAAAAACATGTTTCAGTTAAAAAAATATATGTGAACAACTAATGTGCTTAGCGATTGTAGACCGGGGTATTTTATAAATGCAGGAAATATAGATCAATTTTGTATTAGTCGCATATTTGACTGTTGATCCCAAACGAGGTAGAGTGAAAGCCCCTGAGGACACCGGAGCAGCCTGCAGTGCCACAAGCAGCTTCCTCATAGCCCAGGAACAGCTCAGCGGGGTCCCGGGGGAAGGACGCGGGTTGAGCCAAACGGTGCCGAATTCCTAGGGACCCTCGGTGCCATCCGGACCGTCAGAAGCACCTCCAGGGACCAGAGAGCAGCATCATGTTGAACGTGCTGCGAATGGAGGTATCTGGTGGGGTTACAGCTACAGAGAGCAGGGAGGAGGGCACGCCGAGCTTGGCGCTCTTCAGTTTGCCTCGACAAGCCCCCAGATCACACTCTGGTCTTAAGCATCATGTCCAGCAGATAGAGAAGCCAGAGCTCCCTCCTCAAGGACTGCACTACTCACCTCCTGACTATTTCACTCCAGACTTGCAGCCACTCTGTCCCAACTGCGAGACCTGGAATTAGAGCAAAAAGCAGCGTCAGGTGCAGCTCCCACTGTGCGCGACACCGTTCAGGCGGCCCCAGAGGCCGAGGGAGCTCTCTGCAAACAGCCCACGTGGACAAAACGGCCCAGACTTACCCAGAAAACAAGACACCTTGAGGAAAGCACGACTTGCAGCAGAAACTTTATCACATGAAGGCATATGTTGCTATTACGCACTAAGCAGCTTCACTGCAATGAACCAAATCCACCTGAAGCTATAAATGTGAAACTAAGCTAAAAACACAACCTTCAGGTCTAGACTTTGACAGTATTTTAGAGCTGAACTATAAATACTGGATCTGTCGTCATTCTGAATACGAAGGATTTGTTGGGTCCATCTGCAGAGATACCAATTATTTCCAAGAATTTTCCTGATTAAATGATTTGAAACATTTCTCTTTCTTCTGGTATTGTTACGTGATACTTGGCTAGTAAACATGGAAATTAACTGTCGCTAGCATTAATTCTTTTTCTTTGGCAGAAAGCATTTCCCCTTTCGACAACGCACGGAACTAAGTACCAATCAAGAGATTTACAACGCACGCTGAAGCCTATTAATTATATATGATCACATTTCTTTATGTTTTTGGGTCATACTTAGCGCTAAGATCCAGATTCCATTTGCACTTAGTAGAGGAACAAACCAGAAGTCATCAGCAAAGAATGATTCAATCCACTGAAAGACCATTATAAAAACCCTCTTTGCGCTGCGAAATGAATTAATCGAAATCCATGACTCACATACACTAGCAGGACCATTTTCAGCAGGGTGATGTGTCGAAAACAAACTTTGGAGAAAAGTTTCAACGCTGGCGCCTTAGCCCTTCTGTTGCTCCGCTTGCTCGACGTAGAGACACCAAGAAAACAGCCCTGAGTTGTATAATAAACAGAACAGGGAAATTTCTCATTTTATGGGTGTTTAAAACATATCAGGCAGCTATTAAAGGCGGCTCTATAGAGGACAGCACATGCAGGACGGCTCACCCTGCCGTGTGACAGTGCAACGGGGCGAGGACAAGCCCAGGAGGTCGGAGAAACCCGATTTTTGCTGCGGGCTGCAAGGCAGCTCGCCAGGGGCTCAGGGCCAGGCTGGGTTTGGGTCACCTCACGGCCACACGGAGCGAGCGGGGCTGGACCTGGCCTCCCAGCTGCCGCTCCAAGGATCAATAACCTCGCATGTTCTTCGCTTGGAATAAACTTCCTGGTTCCACTTTAAAACGGAGAGTTCAGCGAAACTGGGGAGTCTGGGAAGAGGAAAACAAACAAGTCCCATTCTAACGGCTCGTGCAGTTCAGTTTCACGGTTTAAGGGACACGAAATCCCTTTCACACTCTGGTTATGGCAAATATCACCCTTCAAGGAGAAAACATCCTAACTGATGGGCTGCCGGGAATGCTGCCTGTAAAACCATCGCAGCACCCTGGGAAACAGCCAAGCGCTTCCTTTGCTGAGGAATAATGTCCAGGCCACTGTTTTTGGGCAAACCCACCTGCACGAAGGCGTTTGCAGCGTGAGGTGCTCAGGCCTTGAGCGGGTCCTCCCGCCCTAACAGGACGGCGCCGAGACGAGACCTCCAAACCACACTTGTTTTTCCGCCGTGTTCACGCTGATGAGTAATGTCACTTTTAAGCCTAATTATGCAGGTGCATTTATTACCCTACACTTGGCCATATCGCGGGGGCCCTTGCGCAATTTCACAGACGAGTGACACTTAAGACAGCCCATTACTGTCGGCTGCCTCCAGCTCATTTCATGCTAATTGCTCTCCAAAATTGGGTGATGCAGCTTTGACATGAGAACATTTTCAACAGTGTCATTAACTTCGGGGGGCACATTTCCTGCAGTAATTACAGCCAACAGCCCCGGTCGTTCCTCATTATTTGATGCAGCCCCACCCTGCCCACACTTGAGGGTTGAGTACCAAAAAGACATATATTATCTGCCCTCTAATTGGAAGTGTGACAAATGGGTTACTTTAAGAGAATGTAAATATTACCTGTTGTATCCAATGACCCCTAATGTTCAATTACTTAGTTTTTCTAGTACTTGTCTGACCTGTAACTTTATTTATTTTGCATTGCAGGCCCTGCTAAATGATGCTGGTGTTGGGCCAGACAACATGAGGACAAATTCTAACCAACTGGCTGGATTTGTCCCAGACAAATGGGACAAATTTCCCAGTTCCCAAACCACGAACGGGCTGTTGCTTTGTCCCAGATGGATCACTTACGCACCACAGGAAAACAAAGAGCCCTTTTTTTTTTTTTTTAACTAAAATGACAAAGAATTTTAGTGCAAAAGCAAGCAGATATGAGTGACTCAGGGGCTGCTAATCCAACTTCCCGGTTAGCTCCAGCCCGCGATGCAGAACTCAGGAGCTCCCTGCAACTCTCCATAAACTGTGATGGGCAGTTTAACGAGCCTGGCCTCCTCTCCCTTCCCCTGAACGTGTTCCCGGGATGTTCCCCCTTCCCGTCTCGGCGTGTCACGGTGTAACCCAGGCGCGGGCCGTTCCCCTGCTCCACGGGGCATCCCGCGGCCCGCAGCGCTTCCACCGCGCCCGTCCCCGCGCACCCCGGAGGGGCTGCAGAGCCGGGACCGTTCGGCTGTGCCGGGACCGTTCAGCCGTGCCGGGACCGTTCGGCTGTGCCGGGGCGGCCGCGGTGCCCTCGGCTGGGGCCGTTCGGCCGTGCCGGGGCCGTTCGGCTGTGCCGGGACCGTTCAGCCGTGCCGGGGCCGTTCGGCTGTGCCGGGGTGGCCGCGGTGCCCTCGGCCGCGCGGCACTGCCGGTGACACGTCCGATGATGTGGCAGGGCGCTGCAGGATGGATCTCCCGGTTGGAGCGGCCACGGAAGCAACACGTGCCGTTTGAAGGGTTCGGAGGGCGCCCGTTGCCCGCTGTGGCAGGGCCGCGGGGCCCCGTTTCGGGCGGGGACCCGTGAGGAAGGCTCCGCGCCCGCAGGGCCTCGGCCGGGCCCGTTCCCCCTCGGTCCTCCCCCGGGAGCGCCCCCCGCCCGCACAGGAACCAGCAAGCGCGGCTAGCGCGACCCGCCCGCAGCGGGCGCTCTTGCGGGCGCGTCTCTATGGTCAACGGAGTGCTTGGGGCGCTCTAGGCGCCTCTCTATGGTCCGGCGCGGCAGGGCGTGCGCGCTGACGTCAGCGCAGCGGCGCTCTCGCTCCCTGCAAGAGGGGGGAGGGGCGGCGTCTCTATGGTCATCCCGTGCGGGCGCCGCGGGAGGAGGCGGCATCTCTATGGTCGGAGGCCGGCTCTCTATGGTCGGAGGCCGGCTCTCTATGGTCGGAGGCCGGCTCTCTATGGTCGGAGGCCGGGCCGGCGCTCGAGGCCGGGGCGGTTGCTAGGCGGTGCGGGGCCTGGCCGCGGCGTGTGGGCGCCGCCATGGCGGCCTCGCCGGGCGCGGCGGCGGCCGACGGGCCCTGCGTGCTGTGCTGCGGCGAGCTGGAGGTGGTGGCGCTCGGCCGCTGCGACCACGCCATCTGCTACCGCTGCTCCGTGCGGATGCGGGCGCTGTGCGGCGTGCGCTACTGCGCCGTGTGCCGCGAGGAGCTGCGCCAGGTGAGCGCCCGCAGGCCCGGCCCGGCCC
>VZSG01000865.1:221876-241561 GCA_013398315.1 Nothoprocta pentlandii
GCGGGGCCCGCTCGGCCGAGGTGGCTGCGCGGGGCCCGGCGCGGTTTGGCAGCCGCCGTGGGGGTATCTTGGCCGGGGAGGAGGAGCAGCGGGAGCGCTGGGTGTTGGGCACAGGCCGCGCCGCTGCCCTCGGCCCGTCCGGCCCCGGCCCTGTCCCCGCCACCCTGCCAGGCCCGGCCTTTCCTCGCAGGGCTTCCAGGAGCCGCTCGTCCGCGTGCAGTCGCGGCGAGGAACTGTGCTCCCAGCTCGCCGCCAGCAAAAGCCTTTCATAAACCGTTCACAGGTGGGCTTGTTTCCGCAGAGCCGAGGAGCAGAGGAGCAGCCCGCTCCCCACGGCCGGTTGGCGCCGGCGTGGGGCAGAACGGCCCCTCCGGAGCGCTCCGAGTGAGGAAAAGCGGCGCGCGGAGGGGGTCAGCACCTCCCCGGACAAAGGCAGCGCTTCCAAGCAAACCTCTTCCTTGGCTGCTTTTCACAGTGCTCACGTGGCCGCAGGGCCCGGCAGGCCCGGCCGCCCGCGTCGGGGCTCCGACTCTGTGGAAGCTGGGAGCGTTGATGGGGTTTGGGGGCTGAGCGCAGCGGTTTGGTGCCCGGGCAGCCCCTGCGCTCGCAGAGATGCTCTCCCATGGCAGGGCCCTCCCCGGGCCTCCCCCAGGGAGCTGCTCGGCGCTCCTCTGGTAGGAAGCTGTGATCTGGGTACTGCTCTTCTTCCCTAAAACCCCTTGTCTTGCGGGCACAGATGGACTCTTAATCTCAAGAGCTTTTCAGTCTTGTAATAATTGTGTTATTATGTGGCCTGAACTTCAGTTCATTAAGCCATCTTTTTCTCTCATTTATTAACTGTTTAAAATGGCCCTTTTATTATAGTTACCTGAGAGGTCCTTTTTAATATCCATTCTTTTTCCTTTTTTATTCCCTCTCAAGTGTCACTGTGATACTGCTACTGTCTGTTCACTCATTTCCCCTCAAAGGGAAGGAAAAAAAAAACATAGGAGCTGTATGAATCACTCTGAAAACTTGTCCTTGAATGGGCTGAACTTGTGTAGGTTCCAGAGCAGGGTTTGTTAATTCGGTTCCGCGGCCCGGGAGGTGTCACCGCGGTCAGCGTGGACCGAACCGCGAGCGCCAGAGCCCAGTGCCAACGTGGGATAAATGAGCGTGAGGGTGACTGCGTGCGAGCACCGCGGGGAGGACGAGCAGGATATTCTTGTTATGGTAATACCTGTGCTGGGCGATGCGTAACCGCCGCAGTGGAATTAGCCAGGATTGCTTCTTAACCTGTAAAATCACCCCGAAATAGGCGCGGGGCTTGAAGGGTCCGTTGGGGTGCTTGGGGTGTGTGTGTGTGTGTGTGTGTGTGTGTGTGTGTGAGGCTGGTCTTGGAACTGGTGTGGGAAGCTGTGTTGGGCTCCTGCAAAACAACAACAAAAAAGCTGCTTTTCAGCAGTGAATTCCTGCCTCTAGAAGTCACTTCAGTGTCAGTGAAATTTTATAGACATTTCAGTCTGAATTCTTTAAATAATTGGAAGTAGACTTAGTTGTTCTCTCTCCTGCTGTCTTTGACTTTTATCCTCTTTATTCTATTTTAAGATTGACATCTCGGAGTTTGGCATGTTTTTTCATTTGGTTAACTTACAATTAACCCTGCTATAGAGAAAACTTTTTCTAAATAAATCTTTTTTTTTTTCCTTTCTTTTCCACCTGAGCTATTTGTACCCAGCAGGGGCAGGGGAGCAGTTACTTTTAGTTTTAACAAGATTAAGCTACATGTGTCCTATATAATTAAATTCTTTTGGTAAGGTTGTAAGTATTTCTGGGTTTGCAGTGTTCACCATAGCTGCTGAAAGATGATCACTGTGTCTGGTTTTCCCTGCCCTGTTCGGAGCCTGCTCAGGTAATTCCAGCTGTTCCATAAGTGCTGCCTGGCACTTCCCGGGTTGGGAACAGCGGCAGGTGGCTCCCGACACAGCCCGTGCGGTAGGAAATGGCTGCACTTGGCTCCACTGGCTGCTTGGAGCAGTTGAGAACAACCAGGTTTTCCTAGAAGGTCCAGTCCACGCTTGGGAAGTGACACGGTGGGCGCTCGCCGCCTCCCTTGGTAGCTGGGAATGGAAGCTGCTCCTTCCTGTTCGAACTCCGAGTAACGTCGCTCTGGGCTTTTGGAGCGCGAGTTCCTGCGATCCCCTCGCAGGAAGGGGCCAAGTGCAGGGCTCGGGTTGAAGTTGGGCAGCAAAGCAAGGCTTAAAGGAGTTCCCTCATGCACAGGGCTAGTCCAGAATCCAGAAATCCACATAGTCCGATCCATGCTCCTCGGCTCTGACCCGCTGGCGGGGAGCTGCTGGAGGAGCCGCTGCTGCTGCTCTGCTGGGAGTTGTGGAGCCGGTAGCTGCTGGGCAGTGAGGAGCAGCCGGGCCTGGCACAGGGCTCTGGAAACGCTGCTCCGTCCCGGGGCTGGGCAGCATTCCCTGACGGATCATGGTTGTGCCCGGGTGGTCGGCTGCAAGCGCAAGGACGGTGCAGCTCTCACGGGCCCCGCTCCCTGTGTTCTCTGCAGGTTGTCTTTGGAAGAAAGCTGACGTCTTTCTCCACAATAGCACTTCACCAGCTGCAGCACGAGAAGAAATATGACATCTACTTCACAGATGGAAATGTTTACGCACTGTACAGGTAAACATTAGAATCCTTTCTGCGCAGATCCCTAAAACAGCACAGTCTTATCTGTGTTACATAACAGGAAATGCATGACTTAATAGCTCGGAGTGGTTTTGTCCTATGGGAATGGAGTGACTGTCACCCCGGGTACCTTAGTCACACGGCGCTGCTAGTGCTGCGGTAGGACGAGAGGCTCCAGCTCCTTGGTGTGAGCTCCCGGGGCCACGGTAGGCAAAGGGAGCAGCTCGGGACTGGAATTCTCGCTTATTAGATGCATAAGACAGAAGTGTTGCTCTGTTGATTAATAAAAATTGCCCTTTTTTTCCCCCCTCTTCTTTACACAGAGCAAACTTGCTGGAAGGTTTCCATTCCTTGCGTGGCTGCTCTGTAACTTAGTGAGGATGGCATTACTGTTACAATTTTGTTTATGGCTGTGTTTTATAAAGGCTAATCAAAAGCACCCGTATTACACATTGCATGGAAGAAGAGTAACCTCTTCTTCCTACAAAAATCCTGATTCTAACTGAATGATGTAAAAAAACCCCAACAGAGTAAAAATGTGGCATCAGCATCATGTTCTTCAATTATTTTTCATAACATGTTTAATTAGGAGGTTTTAAATTTAATTAAAATCAGTTAAATGGAAAGAACAGTGAGAAGGAAAGAGGCAAAACTATGCAGGCAGTGGTGCCTTTTCCTTAGAGATGTGTGTGGTATGTCCAGCCTGGTTGGTGCTGAGACAGTAGCTTTGCTGATATATTTATGGTTTTATTGAACTGGGACCATACTATCGAACTGGGCAGAGGGTTAATGAGCAGGGTTGGCTCAGAGCACATTCTGATTAATTATAAACCAGCTCTGAGAGTTAGTTCTGGTGTTTCTGGTGAGCTGCTGAGACCTCTTTTCCATGGGCAGCAATCAAGAGTGAGATCGTGGAGTTTTGCACCAAGATCAGTGCTCTGTCTTCAGCTGCTGTTGGGAATCACTCATTTTATTCTCTTTTTCTATTACACTTCTTTATCTGCTCTGTGCTTCCTGTCATATTCTTCAGTTCCTGACAGTTGCAAGCATAATTAGATGTGAATGTTGAATCAAATGGCTGAGTCCTCAATGAACTAGGGAGTTGTGAGTGGGCTGCAACGTGTCCATGCCACAGGTTTCACACTAGTAGTGTATTATTTGCACAGTAGCTGTTCAGCTTTCCTCTTGCAGTTCATGCCTCTGTGTAATATGGATCTGCTCTGTTCCTGATAGGTGACAAAGTATCCTTGGAATAAAAAGGATTCTAACCTCATTACAGATAGCTGGGGGAGCTGGAAAAGTGCAGCGTTCTGCCACTGATGGATCGTTTGCCTTTTGGTGCAGGCGTAAGATTGCTGAGAGGGGTCAGGTAATTTTAATAAAGCCTCCTTTGTCCCTCAGGAAGCTGCTGCAGCACGAATGCTCCTTATGCCCAGACGCGAGGCCATTCAATACCTTTGCAGATCTGGAGCAGCATATGAGAAAGCAGCACGAACTCTTCTGTTGCAAACTGTGTGTTAAACATCTAAAGGTGAGCTAGCTCTGTGTTTTAAGGTGTGGGAAGGAGGGGAAAGAGCTCCCTGTGTGAGCTGAAAGAGTATTTGGGGAGGTGGGAGCAAGAGGGTGGCTGTGAAGTTTCCCCTGCCTGCCTGCAGTGAAACGAGTCGCTGCATTTCAAGTCTTTCTCCTTTCAGAAACTGATTAATGAAGGAGGCCTAAGGATTCTAATTAGATTATGTTTTAATTTAAACCGAACTAGATTAATAACCTTCTGAGGTTAGCTCCACGTATGTACCAAAGACCCAGCCTTCTGATAGGAAGTTAATCCTGACTTGTAGGTAGGCTTTGTAACTGTGACAATAGAAATTTCATGTCCATTTAGTCTTTTAACTATCACAAGTTTACAAAATAAAACTGCAAATGAGAAAATACTTGATGCCAATTTAAGGAAAAGAGACCATCACGGAATGCTAAGTTTCCTCTCTGAGACCAGAATCAGCTTGGCATTTGCAGTCAGATCACGTACAGGATGAGAATTCATCTTGCTAGCTCCATGAAATATAATTGTGTTTCATTATCATGTTTATTTGTTCAGAACAAATTTCCTATATCTTACTAAAATCAAACTGCTGATTTGATAGGAAGATGAAACCTACTGTTGCCAGTGGTTGAGCTCTGCTATATTTGATGTCCCCAAGTAGAACATGACCAATGGTAGTTCTAAAACATTTCTTAGAGCCCAGTAAAGACAAAAGCAGTTACTGGAAAGCTCAGTTGTCTCAGTCTGGGAAGGTGCTGTGCCTTGAACCTTTAAACTACTCTTATTGCTATTACTATTGACTTCCTTCCTACCCCCCAGAATTTCACATAGAATGGCTGATAATAGTCCGAAAACTGAGACTTTTTTGCACTCTGAATTCCATCTTTGCCTAGAGCTAGAGTGCTTTTTTTGTTATATGTGAATTGCTTGTCAGCCAGAACCAGCAGCTGCTGCTAAATCGACGGGTACGACTGCTAACCTGTTTGTAGCTGTTGTCAGCATTGCTTATTGCTATAGGAGGGAATTTAATGCATGAGCAAGTGTTTTTAGGACACATTACACACCGTTGTGTATGTGTGTTTGTTTTCTCCAAAACTGATAAGTATCAAACTGGAGAAATGCATTTATCCTGCCACATTTGGCTTATGCCAATGGAATTGTTGGCTCCTGCCAGAAGGAGCAGGATGCAAAAGTGATCGGAGCCTTCCTCTGCGTGAGGACTAGTATTTTCTCTCTTCTTTGCAGGGTTAACTTTCAGTGAACTGATGTGATTCTTTCCCATAGTGGTGCAATCACTAGAGCTAATCCCGGGGCAGTGGGCAGGGGAGGGCAAGGCTGCTGCTCTTGGCTGCAGTGTGCCTTGGGCTCTGGATAAGAGCTGCGTCCAAGCCAGCAAGAAGCTAGTTTATCACAGTCTCTTTGAGGGAAAGCACAAACAATAGCAGAATTTGTTGCCTTTGAAATGCAGAACGCTGCAGAGATTTTAGTTTTGGAGAAATGATGTCACATTGCTAATAATTAGTGAAGAGAAATTCTTCACTGTGCTTCAGGCAGCCCACCACAGCTACGCCAAACTAACCTTTTTCCACAACATTCTTTAATTAACTTTCTTTGTCTAAGCGAGAAGTAAAGGATATCTGTGTTCAAGGATGTGTTCATCTTTTTGGCATCTTCATAACCCTTTCTACCAAAATAGCTTGTGTGTTAGATGTTAGTAGGGACAGGATATTGGCTCTTAATGCAGAATTTGTTCACCAAACTGTATTGATGGTATGTAACTACATGGGGTAGTTGCTTTGGAGGACTGTAAAATAGATGCTTCTATTTTGCCTTTTTCCCCCTTTCCTTTTCAAGCCTAAGTATGCAAGTATTGCATGTTCATAAGCACATATTAAAGCTTTTTTTCTACCAGAGATTATAATTCCAACTTTGTTACCTTATGTTATAGGGGGGAAGAAAAAGTGAAGGAAAAAAGTTAATTCTTTTTTTTCCCAGTGTTGGAACTGAGTGAACCGCAAGTTATATTTAATTTGGATGTGTTACTTGAATTTTGGCTCCTTTTCCCTGAAATTTTTGGGTGTCAGTTGTGAAATTGCATCTTTCTGAGGCTGGTCAAAGCAAATCTTCCACTCTTGCATCTGAAAAAGTTGTGCAGAACCTGCCTTATTCCACTTTGTTCTCTACTCACTTGAAGTAATACATATATATATATATATTTCTTAAGATATTTACGTATGAACGGAAATGGTATTCTCGTAAGGACCTTGCCCGCCATCGAATCCATGGAGATCCAGATGACACCTCTCATCGTGGGCATCCCCTCTGTAAATTTTGTGACGAGCGTTATTTGGATAATGATGAGTTACTGAAACACCTAAGACGAGATCATTATTTTTGTCATTTCTGTGACTCTGATGGTGCTCAGGAGTACTACAGGTTTGTGAAAGTGGCTTATTTCTCTTTCTGTAGCTTAACTTTTAAAGGAAAACTGTTTGCATCTGCTTTCAGTTTTGTAGTACTTGAAGACAGAGGGCATGAATGTGAGCACATTTGGCTGTAGTGTGGCTTTATATATGTTATATATGTATGTGTATATATACACGCACACTGAGTATAGGACTAATAATTCTGAAATTCCATCTGTTTGTGTTTGATCTGTTGTTTTTCAAGCTAATGGCAGCACTAGTCCCTTCCCAGCTAGTTCTTATTTGGAAGTTTTCTGTGTTGGCCGTGTGGTTGGTTAACACTAATGGTCCAAAACTTTTGTGCAAAGGAGGTGGGAGCAAATTTTTCCTTGAGATGCTTGCTTGATGTCCTGCTGGCTGTGCTAGTTATCATAGAATCCCAGAACGGTTAAGGTTGGAAGGGACCTCCCGAGGTCATCTAGTCCAGCCCCGCTGCACGCGCAGGGCCACAGTTACCACCCGGTGGGTATCGTTCACCTCCCGAGGTGGGGCCATAGGGCACGCGTCCACACTGCATGGAAGTGGTTGCACTTGGAGGACCCTCGTGGAGCCGAGGAAGAGGCGCCGGGCAGGCGCGTGTTCCCCGGCTTGCCTGGCGCAGCGGGGCCGCGCGGTGCCTTAGCCTCTCGCCTCCTTGCAGCGACTACGAGTACCTCCGGGAGCACTTCCGCGAGCAGCACTACCTGTGCGAGGAGGGCCGCTGCGGCGCCGAGCAGTTCACGCACGCCTTCCGCACCGAGATCGACTACAAGGCGCACAAGACGGCGTGCCACAGCAAGAGCCGCGCCGAGGCGCGCCAGAACCGCCACATCGACCTGCAGTTCAGCTACGCGCCGCGCCATCCCCGCCGGGCCGAGGGTGAGCGGGCAAGGGAAGGGCTTCAGCTCAAATGAACCCGCAGGGAAACGGGAGCGGGGGCGGTTAGTGGCTGCTCTTCGCTTGCCGTTTGCCTTTACGTGAATGTATTGGTCGTAGGATCAGATTGGTCGTAGGATCATCCCACAGCAAGGGTGAAGATGGAGCCTGAGAGCAGAGGAGTGCAGGGGCTGACATACATGCAGACTTTGGGGTGGAATTCTACGTGGAGGCTCTGCACATAAAAATGAAACTACTTAAAACTCCCAGCACAGGTTACAGTGTGATCCATATACTGGAAAATATATTTTAATGTATTATCATAGAATCATAGAATGCTTGAGGTTGGAAGGGACCTCAGAGGTCATCGAGTCCAACCCCCCTGCACACGCAGGGTCACCTGCAGGACGTTATATAGACTACATAACTATTGCAAGTGAAAGAAATCAAGATTTGTTCATAATCTCTTTACCTTTTTCAGGCATGGTATAATGCCCAGATTAGAGAAATAACTTAAAGGCTGATCAGCCATCCCTCCTGTTTAGGTGTTATAGGTGGAGAGGACTACGAAGAAGTGGACAGATTTAACAGGCAAGGGAGGTCGAGCAGGCTCAGCGGCCGCGGAAGCCAGCAAAACAGAAGAGGCAGCTGGAGATACAAGAGGTGAGGAGCACAAATCTTCTAATTTTCATTGCTGTTAGTGCTGTTTCTTAACTACCACTTAGTGATGCTTTGGTAGGGCAGGAGGAGAGACGTGAGTACAGAACCTGGAAGCTTCCATAGTGAATCCTTAGCTGAGGTCAGAGCCAGCTTTTGCTCAAAGCTGGTGTGCTGGTTATGGGCTTGCTCCAAGTGAAATCTGTTTTGTGTGAAGTTTCAGCTCTCTGGACTTGCCTAAGGAAATGAGCAATGTAATCATCAGCAAGCTCAGAATAGTAAACTAATTTGCAGACACTGTTTGTTGGTTGTTTTGGTTTTATTTTTTTATTTGTTTTTTGGGTGTATGTGTGTGTTTGGTGCTAACTTTCCTAAATAGGACTTTCTGAAGTAAGTGACAGCGTTTTCAGGTTTAATGGACTTTTTGGTCTAGGTAATCATGAAGTTCCTATTCTAAGGACCATGCTTTTCATTGAACTAACAGATCACTGTGTGGCCAGACTGAGTGCTTTGGAAAAAGAAGAGGGTTAAGTATTGATATGAAATTTTGCATTTCTATGTCTTTTCATCCACACAAGCCCTGTGTGCTTTATACATCCTGCACATCTTCTTCTTCTTTTCTTGCTGGACAGTCAGATGGTTCATTACCAGTAATTCACTGGGGAAAAAAAAATCCATCTCCGAGCACTGTATGTGTCAGTGTCGCATGTGAATCGTGCATGTGTTGGGAGTTCATGACAAACCATATTTCAGAGTTACTTCAACCTACAGACGAAATCTTCATACATTTGGAAACGACTGGGAGAGACAGGTGTCCTCATGCATCCTTGCTGCTGTCTCTCCCAGTGCACCTGGGTCTCTTCTGTACTGATTTGTTGTCACCACATGCAGAACTTGCAGATCCAGGGGTTGAATGTTGCCTGTCTCACCAGACCGTGCTGGGGGTGTTGGGGAGTAGTGGGTTTGTTTCAGCCTTCTCAGCAGGTGACAGCACAAGGCCAGGGAGTGTCATCGGGATGTGACACTGCAGAGGTGAGAGCTGGCGTGAGACAAAGGTCTTTAGCAATCCTTACTGTTTGACCAAGAAAATCTGCCCTGTTCCATAGGGAAGAAGAAGACAGAGATGTTGCAGCAGCAGTCAGGGCATCTGTTGCAGCTAAACGGCAAGAAGAGAAAAAACGGGTAGAAGATAAAGACGACAGCAGCAGGTCTAGAAAGGAGGATTTGAGGGATTCGGAAGTACCCAGCTCCAAACGTGTGCCAAAGTCTTCAAATGAAGCTACAGGTTAGTGTTGAGCATTCCCTGCAGCTGCAGGGAGGCATTCCTGGCCTGGAAACCAGCCTGCCAGAGGGCTGCATGGCCGTGCAGTGTATTCAAAAGGCAGGGGGAATATGGAGAGAGCTGTGGAGGGTCTTAATGCAGCAGCACTCACCTTCAATATATGGCTGCTTCACATCTCTCCTCCGTTGCCAACTGTTCCAACAACAGATCCCCCCCTTCATGGTTATGTACTTGAATTATGAACAGGGGCAGCTGAGAGCTCTGGTTGCTTTCTGGGTACAGCCCAGCTGGGGTCTCTGGCAAGGTTATCTCCCCCAGCTGCATGCACAGCTTTTGCTGCATGCAAGTCTGGCCAGTTTTCCATCTGCCCCTCAACTGCAGCAGTCTGAAGCGCTGCATTTTAAGGCAATCAAAATTGGGAGTGATTTATATTTAAATACTGCAGTGTAGATTGTCTATGAGCTTATTGCTGCGCAGCTTGGGCATCTGTACAGCTGGGCTGTAACGGAGGAGCAACCTGCAAAGTGAAGCTATTTTCATTCCTCACACCAAGCACCTGGGCTCAGATGAGCACCCTAAGCACCCTAACTGAGCGCTAACTGCTCTGCAGGGAGCAGGCACATCTTAGACTCTTGGGGATTCTCTCAGAATGCATTTACCAACATTTTTCTCATGTTAAAGTATTGTGAATTTGTTAAATGCTGAAGCCAGTGTGCAGTGACACAAAGGTGATGCAGTTAACTGAAGTGACACATGGATTTAAATTGTCCTTTGGGAATATCACAGCTAATGGCATCATCAGCTGCTGAAAATGGGACTCACTGGTGCTGATGTGATGTTCCTTGATAGCTTTCATTCTGAAATGGAAGGATTTGGGTTGAAAACATATCTTTGGTCTTTTTCTTTGTTTTTTCAATACTCCAAAGAAGCAGCTGCTAATGGTGCTTTATGCCAAGATGACTTTCCAGCGATTGGCTCAGCAGTGGGACCTCCACAGGGGTAAGTTTGTGCAAGGCTGTAGCAGTGAGAAAAATTGAGTGGCTTTTTCTTTCCCTCCTGAAAATGTATTTGCACATTATTTTAGGCTGCAGATAGTTCCTCTCCTTCCCCCTTTTCCCTTGAACTCTTACTCTGCTTAGACACCTGTATAACAGAGCTGCTGCTTCACTATGTGGCTTGATCTTTGAGTGGTTTCAATGAAATTCTCAATATTATTTGTTCCAGTAATTTTTAACTTGATAGTTTATCTTGATGGAACCGTTTTGATGCATTTTTGCTTGTAAAATGCATCCTCTCCCCAAACTGGCGATTATTAGAAGAGATCCTTTGCAAGGCCCGGCAGCTAGATGGCCCCCCTGAAGCACCTTTGCAGATTGCTGGTCAAGCCGAGGTGCTCAGAGCTGGTACTGGCAGCACAGCAAGGACAGCGTGACTGTTTCAAAGACACCACATTTCAGACACAATTGATAATCCTGAGCATGTTTTCATCCCGTTAATGGTTATGGCAGTTGTGCTGCTCTGAGTGATAGTGTGACGATGGCTGCAGTTGGGTCCTTGTCTCGCTCTGCTTGCTGGAGTTGTCCTGCCTCTACACCAGGCTAACTTGGTCATTCTCCTTTTTCACAGCTCTGCCCAGCTAGCGCCAGTTAAGCTTAAAGAAGAAGACTTCCCAAGCCTGTCATCTTCTGCAGCACCCATCTCTTCGGGGATGTCTCTAGCTAGTGGGATGTATACAGCTAGTGCAAAGAAAACAGCTTTTCAAGAGGAGGATTTTCCAGCTCTGGTATCCAAAATGAGACCTAACAAAACGGTAACTAGCATCACGTCTGCGTGGAACAACGGTTCCAGTAAAAGTGTGGTCAAAGCCATGAGTAGCCCCGCTGCAAACCAGATAGCCAAAAAGCCACCCTCCTTGAACAGCAGTAAAGGAAGCAAGAAGAGCAATAAACTCTCTCTGTCAGATGATGAAGACAGCGGCAGTGGCTTGACAACCCAGGAGATCAGGAACACGCCGACTATGTTTGATGTATCATCCCTGCTGGCGGCTTCTACCTCACAAACTTTTACAAAAGTGAGCAAGAAAAAGAAGATGGGGGCGGAGAAACAGAGACCATCCTCCCCACAGCCCTCACAGGACACGTCCTTTCCCAAGGCACCTGCTGAAAAGCTGCCAGAAGCAGAGCAGACATCAAATGCTGCCTCTGCCCTTCACGCCCCGGACAGATCTGCAACAGTCATGAACGGTCATTCGGAAAAGCCCTTAGCAATCTGCAGTACCCCCAAAGAGCCCCCTGGCCTTAAAAAGCCCACAGTGACTAACCAGTGCCCTTTACCTCAGGAAGACTTCCCAGCTCTTGGGAGCTCAGGATCAGCTAGGATGCCGCCGCCACCAGGTAAGTGCTGCAGGGCCCCCTCTTAGCTTAGAGAGATGCAGCATGTGGCACATGGAGAGGTACAAAGTGCTCCTCCTGGCTCCCACGTGAAGAGGAGCAGCTCTGGCACACAGCATTTGAAGTGGAAAAGCCACTGTGGGCAATTCTTAACCGATTCTTTTGAACTTCCACTGTGAAACACTTGAATTGGTGGCAGCGCTAGGAGCCCTCTGCTCCATGCGGCCGAGGTGCCTCCTCCTCGAGGACAGCTCATAGATGAGCTGCCAGTCGCCGCTTTTCCAAGTAATAGACGTGTGTTTCCATGTTCTAAGCTGTAGCCTGGAAGCTGCTGAGGGCACTGTCATTTCTGAGACCCGTACCTGCTGGCCCCGCTGCAGTGTCACCTGGCTGGCCCTGGCACCTCAGTCCTGGTTTTGCAAACATCTCACACCCAGGCTTTCAGTGGCCCCACAGTCTTTTATGGAAGTGGAGTAACGTAGCAACAAATGCAACCTAGAGAGGTGTTAATGAAAGCAGCCTCCCATCAGGAGCTGCCCGCGTGGCTCCTCTGTTCTGTGCTGCTCTGCAGATGCTGCTAGGCTTGTCTGCTGTGGCTTATGTGATGTCTGGTGCTGTCGTGACTTCTGGAGTGGCTTTGGTTCGTTTTAATAATGCAAAACTATCCTTCATCATGAGCTTTAGTGGTCTTTTTTGTTTGTTTTCCTAAGCTTTCTTGTAGAGTAACCTCAGCTCTATGAAGTATATTTTGGCTTGACTGTTAAAGGAGCAGATTTCTACCCCTTTAATTTTAAGTTTCTTCAAATACAGTGATATGTGTTGCTGACTGTTGCTCCTTGGTGCTTTTGGAGACTGCATCAAACCACTGGTGTCAAGGTTAGACGGCAATATATGGGTAACACAGATATGTGCTATAACCTCCTGCCTGTTCTCTGCTTTCATTCAGGCTTTAACACTGTGGTGCTATTAAAGAATCCTCCTCCACCCCCAGGACTGTCGGTGCCTGTTAGCAAACCCCCTCCAGGATTTGCTGTTATTCCATCCACCAATGTCGCTGAACCTGTCACTACGTCCTTGAAAGAGTAAGTAAAAATGCTTTGAGTTTATGTTGCTTAACACATAGAGCATCTCTCTTCTGCCATGTAGGGCTTCAGTAGAAGCACGGAGTACTCAGAAGGGATTATTCTAAATGGGCATTATAGCAGGGACCAGCCACATAAAAAAAACAGGGAGCACACGCAGAGTCCCACTGCAGGGCTGGGATCAGGAGAGCTGTGTGAGAGGAAGCACAAGCGAGCGCCTGGGTACCTGGCTGGGACACAGCACCTGCACCTCAGCAGCTGAGACTTCTCCTCTACATCTATGTGGGAATCTGCAGCTTGGATAAGTTTTTTTTTAAACCTTGACAGTGGTTTCCTGGGGCCCAGAAGAAAGGCAGTGAGGTCCGGAAGAGGGGAGCAGTGGAAGCCTTAGAGGGTACCAAGAGTAGGGTGCTGAGGCTGAGAAAAAGAAGGGAAGATTTACAGAAGGTTAATACAGATGTCTGTATTAATCTGTTCTGCTTTATTCCTAGTGTGGACCTGGTCTTTTTGGCGCCTGTCTTCATAGCAAACCTGGCTTACAGAATGGCTAGGGAAGACTGCTAAGCTTTCATTTGAAATGTCTCCAGGCGGATGCACTGGCCTGTGGGATGCATTTCAACATCCCATCAAACAAGCTCTGGGCTGCTAATAGTAATTGCTTGGCAAGTGGGGTGGAACAGAGGAGTGTGTACTACAGGAAACCTGTACAGATGCTATGCAATGCCTGTATGTTGTAACAGTCACTGTTCGACAGTTATAGAATACTGTCAAATTCTTTGTTTTTCTCTCCCAAATGCAGACCAAAATCCTGTCATGGGTCATACTTGATACCTGAAAACTTTCAGCAAAGGAATATTCAGCTAATACAATCTATTAAAGAGTTTCTTCAGAGTGATGAATCTAAGTTCAATAAATTTAAAACTCATTCTGGACAGTTCAGACAGGTGAGTAAGCGAGAGCCTCCGGATTCCTGAAACCTGCGCTCACCTCGGGAGTGTCTGTCACAGTTTGTCAGCAACGTAGAGGTTATTTTTCTGTAACTCTTCTCTATTTCTGAAGTAGCAAAAAAGCAGTGAGAATGATGTGATCTGGAAGAAGGGAGCGGAGTCTTTTTACAGGCTAGAGTTGCTGTTTTCTCATTTCTAATGATGCCTCTCCTCTTTTCACCCAAGGGGCTGATTTCTGCAGCGCAGTATTACAAAAGTTGCCGAGACCTGCTCGGGGATAACTTCAAGAAAATCTTTAATGAGTTGTTGGTGTTGTTGCCAGACACAGTTAAGCAACAAGAACTGCTTTCTGCTCACAACGACTTCAAAATCAAGGAGAAGCAAAGCTCAAACAAACCCAAAAAGAACAAAAAGAATGTTTGGCAGACGGACTCCGCCTCGGACCTCGACTGCTGCATCTGCCCCACGTGTAAGCAAGTGCTAACTCAGCAGGACGTTGCCACTCATAAAGCTTTGCACATCGAGGACGAGGAGTTCCCTTCCTTGCAGGCCATCAGCAGAATCATCAGTTAGCTTTCCCGAAGACCAATAAAAGAGTCTCAACCAGGAATATGCACTTTGGCATTGAGGTTTGGCAGTGGAGGGAGGCGGAGAGCCGGTGCCAGTCGAGTAACACGCAGGTTTACACAGCGAGAGCCCTCGGTGCCGGGGGGACGGGATGGTGGCACCTGCGCTGCAGCCAACAACCATCCCGGGGAGAACTGGGCTACAACTGCAGGGTGGGCAGGCAGGAGGCACCTTTCTCCTGTAACGGGCAAGAGCTGAGAAAATCCCTTCAGATCTGAGGACTGGCAGGGGGCACAATAGGGGAATAAGCATCTAGTTTTGTTTCTTCTTTCTTTTATTTTGGGGGGGAGGGAAGAGGGAGGGAGCTTTGGAGTCATTGGAACGAATGGAGGCAAAAGCAGCTTCCTTCGTGTGCTGATTTTGAGCTTTTTCTTTTTGTGACCTTGAAGGTAGTCGGGGTGCAAAGGTGCAGGAAAGGAAGAGAGGCCGCGCGCTGGTGAGTGAGACCATTGCCCTGTTGTGTCTGTGAACACGGGGTTGCTCACACAGCCGACACTAGTCCTGTCTGAAACCTGAATTAATTATTCTACTTGAATTGGACTGATCTGTGGGATTAGTTGAACGTGAGATTTGAAGTTGCCTCTGACCTTTTACGTAATCATGTTCTTTAAAGAAAACCTATTTTGTAGCACTGCATGTAGAAAAATAACGTTAAGGCTTTACTTTCTGTAAAGCACACTTCCTTCACCGTAATTTTATTTAATGACTGCCATGTTTCTAATTTCTTGGATGTATTAATGGTGGTGGCTCCAACCAACAGCATCTTGGGACATTAAATGCTGCTGCTCACGGCCCGTGGTCCCTGCCGTGCCTTGAAGCGCCTCTGTCCCGGGGCGGTGGCGGGTGCGGAGGGCCGGGGCGCCCAGCAGCCAGAGCAGAGCTGGGGAGCAGCGCGGAGGGGAAGGAGGGCAGCAGTGCCCGCAGCAGTGCCCCCTTTCCAGGGCTCCCCCTGGCACAGGGGTGACCAGGCTCCTTCCCTGCCCCTCGCACAGCTCCAGCTCGCTCTCCGGCTCTCACCCATCCTGGCTGTTTTTCACAGGTGGGATACACGGAATTCTCCAGCACAACTGGATTTACAGGAGCTGCCTTTGGCCCAGCCTGAGCTCCGGCCCTGCCCGCAGCCCCTGCTCCAGCCTGGCCCTGGCTCCCCTCGCCCTCAGCCTGCCCAGCGCTTTCCGTGTCTTTCCCACATCCCACCTTCCGCCCGGTTTGGAAGCCTGTATGCGGGAGGGCAGTGCAGGGGGTCTCCCAGAGGGTGGATGTTTTGGCTGCGTGACTGCGGCGCTGTGGGGGTCCCGCCCGGGGCTGCACGGCCCTGGCCGCCCCCTGCCAGCGGCAGCCCCACGGGGAGCACCGGGACCCCCGGAGCCATCGGCGACCAGGGCCTTGGCTCCTGCTGCCCCGGGTGCCCTGGCCGGGGTGCCCCTGCCCGCGCTTCCCGCGCCCCCCGCACCAATAAACTAGCAGCACGTTTGTCCAGGCCCCTTGCGTTCGCTCTGAACTCTTTATTGAAAAGAAGTTGCAGTTGGTACACGGACACTAAAAATACAGAGTCACGGGTTCGTCTCTCAAAAGATATTTTTATATATATACAAAAGTTGTAAACATTTTAACTTATTTCGATACACTGTCCACTTTATACTACGATGCACATCAGATTAGTGACAACTGCAACTCGTGGAAGCGGTCTGCCTATACCGAGGTATCTGCAAAAGAACTGAACTCTGCAAACCACATTTGGTATCAGTTTGATAGTAAAACTCTCGAGAATCTGAGGTTTAAATGCATATTGCAACAAAATCGAGGCAGCTGAGCTTGGGATTCAAGTGATGGAGCAAAGGCCGGTTCTAAGCCTTGGGAAGGGGAAGGATCTTCTGCCAATGCAGCTCCAAAAATGCTACCTGGAAAAGCACGGTGACCAAAGCAGCCTGCGTTTCGACCATCTGCTCTCCCCGTGATGCTTTAGCGGGGGGAAGAAGGCTGAAATGGAGTTGGCAAGTATATAAAGTAGCTGTAATGTAGAGAAATAGTGAGGCCGCAAAAGTAGCGGTGAGATTCACTAGTTAAACTGGGTTCAGGCGCAGCGGCGCAGGAGGGGCAGCCCGAAACGCTGGGCTGGGGCTGGCAGAGCTGGGTGTGCGGGAAGGACGGGAGACGGGCGGAAGGGCCGGGAAGGGGGCGCAGGGCTGAGCCCCGGACGGGGCCGTCGCCTCCTCACAAAGGAGCGAAGCCCAAGCGCGGTCGGTCGGCGCCGTCCCTCAAAGGAGGGAGGTTCTGCTCCGAACGCAGACGCTCCAGGTGCCTTGGAAAAGGGAACGTGTTTTCTAAGTACCACTTAAGCGAAGCTTCCACCCCACTGATAACTTGAAGTGGAATCACTTTAAACGTTTAAACGATTCCTAAGGGGCACCTTTCTTCAGCTCAAACCCGGAGCCGCCGCCGGCAGCAGCGTTCCCGTGCGGCCGGAGGCTCCAGCACAGCAGAGGGATCCTGGTTTTCCACTCTTTACACCCAAACTCAGTGCCAACACGGCGCAGAAGCTTCCGGCACGCAGTTCCGCGAGCCACGTATATATTACTACTTAATAATATATAATCTTGCCCTCGACAAGTGCGAGCGAGTTGCTGGGAGCACAAGGGCCGGCAGCAGCTTGCGAGACAGTGGGAAGGCGGCGGTGACGGGAGCGGCGGCCCCGGAATGCGGCTGCTGCCCATGGAATCCACCGGGATAAGGAGCAGCCGGCTGGGATGGAGGGAGGAGGCGGAAGAGCTGAACCCCGGTACTACACGACGGTTATTACACGGATGGAGCTAGCAGTTCTCTAGCCATGAGCCCACAAGGTTATAGTTAGTGACAATCCATACCTGCACACACTGGTCTGCCTGACACACCACGGATACGGAGGGCCGTGCGACGACGTTAATACAGCACGAGGGACACAGGGGCGGCGCGGGAGCCCGCGCTGAGGTGCAGGGCAGGGACGGAGCAGCCCCGCGGGCCGTGCAGGAGCCCGCGCTGAGGTGCAGGGCAGGAACGCGGTGCACGGAGCAGCCCCGCGGGCCCTGCGCTGAGGTGCAGGGCAGGAACAGAGCAGCCCCGCGGGCCGTGCAGGAGCCCGCGCTGAGGTGCAGGGCAGGAACGCGGTGCACGGAGCAGCCCCGCGGGCCCTGCAGGAGCCCGCGCTGGTGCGCAGGGCAGGAATGCGGTGCACGGAGCAGCCCCGCGGGCCCCGCGCTGAGGTGCAGGGCAGGAACGGAGCAGCCCGCGGGCTGCACAGGAGCCCACACTGATGCACAGGGCAGGAACGCGGTGCACGGAGCAGCCCCGCGGGCCCTGCAGGCCGCGTGCTGATGCACAGGGCAGGAACGGGCTGCACAGGAGCCCACGCTGATGTACAGGGCAGGAACATGGTGCACACTGTCCTGCCCGCAGGCACCGCTCTGCCCGGCGCTCCACGGGCACAAGGAAAAGCACCCGGGAGCTCGCGGCGCGGCCGGCGGCACTGGGTACAGCCAGCGAGTGTCGGGCACCCGGCAGGGCTGCCCAGCGCAGTGTGCGAGCGCGCAGGGCACTTGTGCACAGGGTGCTTTAGCACGCGGAGCTTAGGCACCAGGCACTTGCCCACGTGGCACTTGCACATGTGGTGCTTGTGCACAGGGCACCTGTGCATGTGGCACTTGCACTTGTGCACGTAGCACTTGCACGCAGGGCACTTGTGCACGTGGCACTTGCGCACGTAGCACTTGCACGCAGGGCACTTGTGCACATGGCACTTGCGCGCGTAGCACTTGCACGCAGGGCACTTGTGCATGTGGCACTTGTGCACATGGCACTTGTGCACGTAGCACTTGCACGCAGGGCACTTGGACGATGCCGCCACCGAGGACGCCCTCCGGGCAGCCGTGTCCCCCGCGCTGGCAGGGCCCCTGGCAGCCCAGCAGCCCTTTGCTCTTGGCCATTACGAGGAACCTCGGCAACCGTTATAGAGTTAGAAAAAAAAATACAACGTACTGAACAAACATTACCTCACGTACAATCAATTTAAACACTTAAATTGATTATAATTTTGCTAAAATATTAACACAAGTACCGTTTGTGCTGCTAAAATGACAGTGTTCCCTCTAAGGAAAATATTGCTACAGTTCCACTGTACCCTGTGTTGCATCTTTGCCTTTTTGTTGGTCTTTTTTCACTCTCTTGCAGCAAGGCCGGCTCCGCAGGAAGGGGCGCTGGTCGGGTACCCGCGGCTCGGCCTGCAAGGCCCGGGGCTACCCAGGGCAAAGGTTTAGTGGCCCCGTCCGGACGCCTTGCAGCCCAGAGGCTTCGGCTCCACAAGATGCAGCGTGTGCCAGGAACGCACCTGTGGGTGCAGCGGGGCGGGCACGGGAGCCGAGCGGCACGTTCTGCCCGACGGCTCTGTTTGCTGCAACGGGCTGCGGTCGCGAGGACAAAACCTGCGGATTTGGGGCTGGGCTGCCCGCAGCGCGAGGGCAGTGGCTCTGCTATTGCTTGTCACGAGGTCGGAAGGTGTCCGAGGTTTCCCACAACTTTGCCAATACAAACACACCTGCAGCCGGGCGGCGCAAGGGGCGCGAGGACAGGGGGGACACAGACCTGGGGCCGAGCTTCCCATTTCGGCCCATTTCCTTAGTGCTCGGCAGCCGAGAGCTGGAACCGCCGGCGCCGCCGGGAGCAGAGCTGCTGCTGCCGGGAGCTCCCGGTTTGTGCGGGAGCCGCTGGCTCCCAGCGAGGCAGAAGCTCCAGAGCTGCAGCCCCAAACCCGCCCTCTGGCCCCAGCAGGGTTCTCCACTCCCTTCTCACGCTCTTTGCAAACAGGGCCCACGTTTGTGCCGGGCCGAGCAGCCCGGGGTCCTGCCGGGTCTGCTCCGGGCTCCTTGTTCCTTGGGATGCGCTGCACGATCCGGCTGCCGCGCGGGGCAGGTGCTGCCCGCTCCACCGGGGCTGCTCCCGATGGAAAAGCAGCGGCACGGAGCGCTCGCGGGCCGACCTGCCCTGTGGGTCTGCAGACTGGCTCCACGGAGCCGCGGAGGCCCCTGCGTCCCCGCGCGGGGCCGGGTGTCCCTGGCCCGCGCCGCTGCCCGAGCGGGGCTCGACGCCAGTATCTCCCGCGCGTGGCGGTGCCGCGAGCGGGGCCGGCAGCCAGCGAGGC
>VZSG01000865.1:251353-309367 GCA_013398315.1 Nothoprocta pentlandii
TGCGGACCCCGTGCGGCGGGTGCCAGGGCACCGTCCCGCTGCAGCTGGCGCAAGAGCGACCGCGCGGCTGCGGGGTCACCGTGCTGCAGACGGGGCCAGTGCATTGCTGCACGGGTCACCGTCCTGCAGCCGCGGGCACTGTGCTATGGCAAGTGTCACCATGCGCTTGCAGGAGTCCCTGGGTGTTTGTAAGGGTCACCATGTGCTTGCAAGAGTCACCATGTGCTTGCAAGAATCACCGTGTGCTCAGAGGGGTCTCCGTGCTGCAGCCGGAGTCTCGGTGTTATTGCAGCGGTCACCCTGTGCTTGCAGGAGTCACTGCATGTTTGCAAGGGTCACCGTGCTGCTGCCAGAGCCACTGCGCTCCTGCGAGGCCACCATGCTCTTGCAGGACCCTCCATGCACTCACGAGGGTCCCAGTGTTGCAGTGGGTCCCTGGGCAGCACAAGGGCTGCGGTGCCGCTGCAGGCACCTGCTGCTGCAAGGAGGCAGCTGAGCCAGGTGGTGCAAGGAGCAGCACCCATGGGTGCTCCCTGGTCTCTGGGCAGCCCCCCATCCTGCCCCCTTCCCCACAGCCGGGTGCATTTCCAGGGTCTGCGCTGCCGGGATGCTGCGGGATGCTGCCGGGATGCTGCCGTCGCTTCCATGGACACGGATGCCATGACAACTCTGACGTCAGCCCTGTGCCCAGGACGGGCGCTGCGGGAAGAGGCGCAGGGAGGGATGCGCCTGGCGCTGCCGGCACTGGGGGGGCTCCGCGCCACTGCTCCTGGCGCAGCCTTGGCAAAGGCGCGGGCTGCCCGCGCTGCTCGGCACACGGGCACCGCCACCAGCCCGGGCACGCAGTGCAGGGCAGCCCCGCGTGCAGGGGGACGTCCTGCAGGGCACCATCCTGCAAGGTTCTGCTATGCACGGCAAAACGGTGCCACCGTGCAAGGGGCCATTGTGCAGGTGAAAGGCACCACTGTGCAAAGCACCGCTGTGCAAGGTACTGTCGTGCATGGTATCTTTTCACAAAGAGTTGTGCAAGGTGACATCATGTAGGAGCAAGGTGCCGTCATGCAAGGAGTCGTCCTGCAAAGTGACATCGTGTAGGTGCCAGGCACCACCATGCACGGTGCAAGGTGTCACCCTGCAAGGTGCTTTTGTGCAAGGTGACAGCATGCAAGGTGCTGCTGCGCACGGTGTCGTGCTGCTGCAAGGTGCTGCTGCAAGGTGCTATTGCACAGGTGCAAGGAGCAGAGCCCTCTTCTCCAGACCACAGCCCCAGCTCCCTTGGCCTCCTGCTGCCCACCAGGCCTCTTCCCGGCAGGGCGAGGAGGGACTTGCCTGTCACAGCCCATGATGGTGCCGTGCAGCGTTTTTCTCAAGTACAGGTGAGTCATCGTCTCTCCAGATCTATTTCTGACGCCTGCTGGAAGAGCAGGATTCAGCCTTTTGTGCCTCGGTGTCACCAGCTCGGCACAGATCGGTTCCCTATGTGCACAAGGAGTGGCTGGTGCCCCTGTGCCAAGAGCACCGCAGCATCCTCAGCCCCGAGCTGTGTGCTGAGGACACAGGGTGTCCTTACTGCAGGGGGAGGTTCAGAGGGCAGCAGGAGCTTCAAAGTTGCTCTGTGAAGGTTCGGGGGGCTTCTGGCCTCCTTGGACCCCCTGCCTACATTTAAAGCCCATCTGGGTGAGCGCCGCAAGTGCCCAGGCTGGGACAGGCGCAGACAGGGCAGCACCAAGGGCAACGAGAGCGAGAGCCAGGTCCAACCTTCGGGATACTATTATGGATCAAATTGCAGATGTTTCAAGACAAATAAGGAGTTTATCCCCTTTGGAGCAGGACTGGGAAGCTCAGAGCAAGTTTCCCACAGATGTTCCAGCTTCCAAACTCATCCTCTTCCCTTGAGCTCTCTCCTTTCCCTGGTCATTTCCCATGTCACGGTGTGCTGGCTTTTGTGGCCTGCTACATTTGTGCTGCTGAAACAGAGTGGCCCTCATTTGTTTTGCTGCAAATAATTGAACAGATCTACACAGCCAGCCAATAACAGAAAAGCAGATTCGATCTTGCGCAGTTTTCCTCATCGTTTTCCCCCATCAAATAGGGAAAGAGAACAGGCTTCACAGATGGCAATTTCCAAAGCCTTTTTCTGACTTTAATGAGCTCCGTCTGCATTTGCTTTTCCCAACGGGTTCCTGATTCCATGGGCAGACAAGTGCTCGGGAGCCGTGCTTGGGTTGCACACGCGCTTCATTCAGGGTGTTGCAGACCAAAGGCCGGCCGGGAGGCACCGGTGCTTCCTGCTCTGCACCTCCAGCAGACGGGCAAGAACCAGGGACTTTTTAGCCCAGGGTGTGACGTGTTTGAGGAGAAAAGCTGAGTGGCTTTTGCTTCCTCAAAGCTGCATGTGCTCGACTCAGGGCTGCCTGTATGGGGCTGTGTGGAAGTGGGAGCAGTGCTGTTTTTATGGGCTAGGACCAAACACAGCTGTCTAGGGGATCTTACTGATCCCAAGCAAGTGCACAAGAGCCTGGCGGGCCGGTGGAGCAAAACACATCAGATCTCCAAGCAGGTGGTCGAGACACCACATCCTGCATGGCAGCTCTGGCACTGCCGCTCCCGGCTCGGGATGCACCCAGGGAAGCCTGGGGTCAGCCGCAGGAGGCAATGCAGCGGCCCGCAGCGGGACTCAGAGGACTTTCCGAGGCAGGGGGAGCTGCCGGGTGCTGCAAGTGAAACGGCCGGTCAGCCACGTCGACAGCTCCTACATCCTCAAACTGAAATGCTGATGTGAAACCGCCCTGCCCTCAGAAGGGTTTTGCCGGGTATTTATAGAGAAGCTGCTCCTGCTGAGCCCTCGCGACAGCTTCAGCGGTGGGTTACGCTCCATCAACCGCAGCAGCGCCCTGCAAGACCCGACATCACCCATCACAGAGGTGGCAGGACAGGCTGCTTTGCGCCTCTTATCTGAGCACGACGCACAGAGCAAGACTTTTGCTTTACGTTCATTTACCTGCTACTCTGAAATGCTTTGCTTGATGTTCATTAGAGTTTGGCTAATATTCTGCCAGCAATTACGCTCTAGGAAAACAGGAAAGCCAATGGAAGTAGCTTTGAGAGATGCTTAGAAATTCCTGGTGTCCAGGAAGAGACAGAATTGGCTTCCTGATTAATAACGCCTCAGCATGCTATCCCCGGGAAAGATGGAGAGCATTAAGTAGCTAAGAGATCTCAAAATAACTGAAAAACCATTTATTAGGTGGTTACTCATCCACATCTGAAACACAGTCATTTCTCAGGTGAGATTCGGCTGTTACTCTGCCAGTACAAATACAAGAACAATGTGCCATGAGAAAATGTGGAAAACTTCCCTAACGAGAATTGCCAGGGGAAGATTTGGATAGCAGAGCTGAGTACCATTTGTTTTGAACAGGAGAGTCAATATCTCAGCACTCACATAAAAAACAAATTGAACAAAACCCCCCAGAGGGTTTCAAAATGATTTCCAGTGATGTTCCTCATCTGATAAACTTATTCTCAGCTTCCTAGAAAATATCATAGCACAAAAAAAAGTTTGGGGGTTTTTGCAAACCAGTCACCTAATCTGATTCAGATGGGCTTGAGCAGCACCAGGTGAACAAGTACAAACGTCCCACAATGAGCTAGACAGAAGGGGAAGAAAATCCCTAGCTGTTTTCCAGGCAGGGAGACAGGCAATGACAGCGAGTTCTGGGGCAGGAAAGGCCCAGTGAGCATGGAGGGACATGCTGCGAATGAGAAGTGTTTTTCTGTCTAACCGGGCACACAAAACATTGAACAAGTCCTCAGAGTTCAAAGATAAACAGAGCTGGAGCAAAGGAGAACCCTGGAGCAGAGAGATTTGGGTACGGAGACCAACCCCAGGCCCGGCTGCATTGTAGCGCGTTCAGATAACCTCCCTGGAAAAGGTTGTCACCAAACAGGAAACAAAAGCAAAAGCTGCCGAAACTGCTATTTTTGCACCCAGTTTGCAGAAGGGTAGATGTGACTTCCCGTGGGCCTGGGAAGAGTGTGCGGCCAGCAACAAACTGAACGTGGAGCCTTTGAATCCCCCAAGGGCTGCAGTCTGGGGCCCTCCCCTCAGCACCTCATGCAGGGCACTGTCCTTGATCCCATTTGAGCAACATGACATGAAACACGGTCACAAGAGCCAATTTTCAGTCAGGAGAAGGGATCAAACTCCCTTACCCAAGTCATGATGAAAAACTGTGCTCGTTTCATGACTGTTTTGCACCGTTCCCACCTCTGCTTGGTGCAAGTGAGCATGCAAGTCTGTGCACGTATTGAAGAGGTTACTGGTACACAATGGCTATGATGGAAAATCCTGAAAATTTCAAATACCACCTGGGAAAAAAGGTTGGGAAAAACCCCTCCAAGTTGTGCCAAAATGGACCAGCCCAGCTCCAGACAGGGCAGGCACCTGGCTCTCCCTTGCTGCTGCCTCAGGTCACACGAGAAACCAGAACAAACTATGTTCTGGCTGCACAAGGTTTAACCAGAGCAGTCTCTGCCATCAAGAGGACACTTGAAGAATGGCCACAACTAAGAGGTTTTTGAACAGCAGGTCACCCAAGGGCACAGAGAGACTTTTGCTGCTGCTGCCCAGACCTCGGCTGCGAGAGCCTCCGCGCTCCGGCCTCCCCGGCCCTTTGTGCGGTGTCTAGAAGGGCTCACATGGCAAAGCAGGTAATTACACACAGGAGGTGCTCTGCACGAGAAAGTCACTCCTGTCATGTAAAACTCATTCACTTTTCCCAGTCTGTTAACTGCTCAGGAAGAGAAGCCAGGATTTCTCCGTACACAAGCCGCTAAAGCCTGCAAGTCAGGTAGGAAGCACATGGAAAACAGCATTTGGACAGATTTTTTTTATATTCTCAAGTACAGATTTTAGCTTTAAGTGGAGAAAAACACACCCCTTGTTTAGGTAATGATAGACGAGATATTGCACATGGTAGGTTATAACCAAACTCAGTCTTTTTTCAAAATAGTGACTTGAAACTGTAAGTCAAAGTCTCTTCCCACAACATGCTGCAAAGGGACTAGGCCAAGGTGAAACCTTTGCTGTCTGCTGCGGTTTGCAAAATGCAGAAAAAGGAAATGAGAAAATCAACTAGTTAACTATATTCTTTGTTGCCCTCTGCTGTTTGCTTGGTTAAGATGCAACGTACCTTTCTGCAGGACTCATGCAGATCTTCATGGCACAGTGCAGCAATGGCCAAATGAAGCCCAGAGCAGGACGGTGAGAGGTGCGTGTGAGGGAAAACAGGACCAGGCTGCAGCTCTCACAACGTGAGTGCTCCACGGAGAAGTGGCAGCCGGGAGCCTCCCAGCACACAGGAACAGAGGGCACCTTTCAGGGGGAGCAACACAGCAAGGTTGGGGAGAAAGGAGCAGAGGGATTCTGGTCCCTTCAGGATTACGGAATAGAACCATTATGGTGGGAAAAGCCCGTCAAGATTATGGGATCCAGCCATAGGATCCCGACCTTCTTCCCCCCCAACAGCCTCCTGGTTGTCTCTTAGCTGTGATTTCACTTTGCACCCCTTACCTCACTTCTCTTAGTCTAGGTTATCAAGGGGTGAATTCAGCAGCATCAGTTCCTGCCTGCACAAAATACTGAGCAGGTCCTCTCCACTGCTGCAGGGAAGTAGCTTGAAAACACATTCCAAAAATGGAAAAACAACAAAAGGAAAAAAAACACAAAGCCCATAGGAAGATAGAAGAGGAAGTTATCAAACCCCACGGTGCAGCCCAGGACAAAGTCACGGCCGATCGCAGAGGATGGGGACTGTAAAACCTCTGCAGAGTAAATACCATTCGCTGCCTGTAGCAACACACACCTGCAAGCAAAGCCAGTGCTGGAAATCTGACTGTACAGCCCCCACATAGTGCAAAGGAACAGCTAATCCCTGGGAAAACGTTGAAAGCATCGCCGGGTGAGGAACATGTGAACCCTGTTAAAATATCTTGCCAGTCCCCTAGTTCCCCCAGCTACAGGCAAGGACCTCGTCTACAAAAATCTGCATTTTTTTAAGAAAACGGCATCGGTTCAGCAGCTCAACAGGAAAGGAGCAGCTCAGATGCAGCCTCTGTGATCGACACCAACACAGAAACACAACTGATGAGGCTCTGGCAGCAACGCACGTCCACACACAGCACGAGGGCACCGGCAGCTCGGGAGGGCCCTTCGTACGGCCCAACGCAGCCGGGGAGCCAGGAATGTGCTTGGGTGCTTTATTATTTTTACATCTACAGGAAATATAAGCAGAATATATATTTTTTTTTTAATTAGATTTAATCAAGTGCTTTAGAAGACAATTCACATTTTTCCTTCTTCTCTGTAAACAAATATTTTTAAAGTCATACATAGGATTAAACCTTTAGGTGTAGTGCAAGCAGCAACAAGATTCCCCTGCCCCTGCAGTCCACAGAGGACAGGCTGTCCCCGAGAAACATACGGCAAATCAAAGCTCTGCTAGGAGCCATCAACAGCGAAGAACAGAAACACAATTTGTCTGATTTTTTCCCCCTTTTCTGCATTAAGATATGGCCAGATGCACTAACAGGGTGGAGTGTCACCCCTCCTCAGCTGCCTGTCACTGCTGCGTGCCAGCAGGGTCACGAGCCGACCCGCACGTGGGCACCAAGCCCTGCATGTCGGTGACTGGGCTCCTCTTCAGCGCTCGGGGAGACACGAGGTGTTTTCACAACCTCCTGATTTACACGCAGGCGGTTTAGGAAGAAATTGCACCGTCTCCACGACAATGAAACTGTCACACAGTCAAAGAATTAAAGAGCAGTAAATTCCTGCGTTAGCCCTGCAAGTCCAGAAGAAACCATCTCCCCACAGCTGACAGGGCTCTCCTGACAAAACGGGCTAAATACGACTGTAAGGACTTGGAAAGTGGAACTGCAGCCTTTGTGCTGGTCCTCTCCGTCCTAGTGGGTTCCAACAGGCTTAACTTTGGAGATCTGAGTTTATTATTAAAAAGCAAAAACTACAGACTGGAATTTATTTCTCCTAAGAAACTCAACACAGCAGGAAAGTTCTTAGAGCACTTTTAATGACTAACGATCTCCTGAAGCTGCAGGCTGGATTGCATGCATTACAAGATAACTATCTTCAGTTTGGTTAGTTTTGTAGTTAGGAATGTTATTACAGAAAGCCTACAATAATATGCAATCACTTGCACGTAACATCTATAAAATCTGTCTAAAGCTGTTTTATCAGGCCTAACCTGAAAGGATTTGAATATGCTATAAACCAGATGAACATATTTCCAAAGCTCTGATTGCTTTTTTAAACACTGAAGAGCCCCACACACGAATGATTTAAGATCAAAGTTCTCAGATACGAGCTGCCATCTCCCCAGTACAACTGTATAACCTCTTACCATTTTCATGTAAATTACTTTACAGCAAGAGTAAGTTTACAGGTGTGCTGTAATATATGAAATAAGCAAACTCATTAAACATCCAGGAAAGTATCATCAGGAAACAAAGAGGGAAAAAGCCTACTATTGTTATGGTTTGTGCAAACTCCTGCAAACCTTTCATAGACAGAAATGTATTAGGGAGGCCATCATTTTAGGAACGTGAAATTATTTTGACTTCTTTGCATACTCTCTATATAAATACACCGTGGTATAAAGCATTTATACTATTTCCCTTGAATCTGAAATTCACATGTCAATAACATACTGATGCAGTATAGGTGACATAAGAAAAAATATACATAGGAAGGATTCCAACCATTTTCTAGGACAGTGTCTACTTTAGAGACTACTTTGAGTCTTCTGTGCAATAAGTGTTACGTGAAGCTGGCATTGCAGTCCTAAGCAAAACTCAAATGCTGCAGGAGGTTGTAAAGTCCCTCTGTTCCAGGCACATTTTAGCTTGGGGAACACCAGAACACCAATCTCATCAGCAAGGATCAGTGAAAAATTTCAAAACACAAATGATATCTCTAATTTCTGTAGGCTAAACTAATCTGAATACGCTTCCTAACAGATATCAGTCTCCCTCAGCTCATTAGAGCTGTTTTCATGGCTGACAAAGTTCACAACAGAGAGAGCATGAGGGGAAAAACTGCTTCAAAGAAAGACCGAGTGGCCAGAACTAGTTAGCATATCCTGTCCAAATCCAAACAAAAATAGCAATCAATTTCAAATACTTGAGTTTCATCGAGTTGACATTTCATTCCACTGACCTGTGGGGTTTTTTGTTTTGTTTTTGGCCATACTTTAATCTTCCTTACCACAATATCCTCTTACGTGGATAAAATGAAACACAAATATTGAATGAGATATCTGGGTTCTGCGACCCTAGTATTTAAATTAAATGCACCTGCCTTCAGGCATTTTGGCAAATGAACGTGATACAAGTTTAACAACAAGCACTGATGATCTCTAAACAATAAAAGAGATCAAGGACTACAGAGCCACCACAAAACACACTATGAGTCTGTTGTATCAGAACAACAAGGACAAAAGCAAAATGGAAAGACAAATGTGTTTCCCAAAACACAAAGGCGATGCTTGTGGACAGATGCTGAAGGAAGTTCCTTATAACTGTAGGCAGGGAAAAGAACTGTAGTCAGAGAATGCCCATACAATAAGGAAATGTAATAACGAAAAAGGCTCTACAAGTTTGCCAGTAACTTAATCTCACAGGTTTCTGCCAATTCCTGTGCCAAATACACAGCCTCAATCCTTCAGACTATAGGTTATATATACTACATTATCGCTTATCAAAATACTCTTCGGTTAAGATCTTCAAATTGTCTTTAGGATTGGCTTCACCTTTATTTCCAGAGGCCACGTGAGTCACACGCACACACACGTTTACTTGCACTTCTCCTTGCAGTGACGTCAAGTCAGGTCAAATTGGGTCTCAAAATTTCCAGAGCAGTCTCTGCACATTAATCACAACTACCATCTTTCCAACCATCTCGCCAGCGCTCATCCACACGAGAGCAGTCAAATTCAGTTTTCCCCAGTTTCCTGTTCACTTCATTATGAAGAAGACACAACCACTGGGAGAAGTTATGTCTGTTGCTAGTGTCAGGCTCATTGGTACGTAATCTGCAGACAGGGAAGAGGAAATATGTGTTATTTCTTTACAGCCACCAAAGCAGAAATAGGGCACACAGACAGCTAAAGTCTCCCTTTCCATTCCTACAAGATCAGTCCCAAAGAGACTTCAGAACACAGCACAGATTGATCAGTAAACCAAATAAAACAACAGCTGCAACCAACGTGATTTCAATTAACCCCTAGTCTTGCTTTCAACTAGAAAAGATACAGCAGACAACAGTATATTTATCAGGAGCAGCAAGAAATGCACTCAAAAAAATGCAACCATGCAAATGGAAATCAAGCAGTTTTCTCCTTCTGTGTGACACCTGCTGACTTTTAGTCACTGATTAGCTTTCAAATACAGAAAAAAAAAGGAAAAAAAAAAAAGGTTTTGCTCTATTCTAACTTGGACAAAGAGCCTCACTTAAAATATATTTAGTTCTAGTTACACAGAGCTTGTAGAGTATTTATAAGCACTATTTGAGTTTTCAGCTGTTTTCGTATTACCCAGCTTAACACTGTTCAGTCTTCTCAGTGGCTAAGGAGAACCCGTTTCTAGAGACTCAAATAAATCACTGAATTCAGGTCTCCCAATATGACAAAGTCTGTTGCCACTCAAAAGTACTTAATCTCACCACTAACCAAGATAAACCAATGCCCACTCCATACTACTCAAGTCACAAAACAAAAAAAAACACGTTAATCATTTGGAAAATAGGAGCTGAAGTTTTATAGAAACATGTTGACTGTAAGTGTCCGCTGCTGAGGTCGACACTGAGGGCACACACACACACTTACCTTCTGAAAGCCAAATTAGCCCCAACCTAAATCCATGAACAGTCAGATCAGGTTGGAACCATAAAAACCTACAACCCCTCTCCCGGGAGGGCTGGGAGTCGGCATGCAGTTGAGGAGCACTAGAAAGGGCCCTCTTTTCCTTGAACCGGGGTTTGTCATTGATGCAATAACGGAAAACAAACAGAGAAATGGCCCGGTCGGCTATAAAGCCCAACGAGCGGAAGCGCCGCCGCTGTGTAAAGAGGCACGGGGGTGACGGCGCTGCGTGGGGCGACGGGGTGACAGTGCCAGGGGGGTGATGGGGTGACAACATCACGCAGGTGACAATACCACGCGGGGTGACAACACCTCGCGGGGTGACAACACCTCGCGGGGTGACGGCACCGCGCGGGGTGACGCCGCCGCGCGGGGTGACGCCGCCGCGCGGGGTGACGGGTGACGCCGCCGCGTGCCTCACCTCTCCCTGAGGTCGTGGGCGCACTGCTCGCACGGGTAGAACTGGGAGAAGAGGTGCAGGAAGCGGCGCATGTCGCGCTGCTGGGCGCCGCTGGGCCGCTCCGGGTAGTAGGCGGCCATGGTGTGCAGGAAGGCCCACGTGCTGCGGCCCAGCTGCTCGCTGTCCAGGGGACAGTCCGGCGGCGGCTCCTTCTCCTCGGCCGCCACGGCCGCGTCCTGCGGGGGGACAGGGGGGACATGAGGGACGGAGCGGCTGGGGGGGCCCTTGGCACCCCTACAAGGGCAACCGCCCTGCAAAGGCAACACCCCTGCTGGCTGGAGAGGGGGGAACGCCAGGGTGGGCACAGGTGGCTCTTCACCCGCCCCGGGGCGGCTGTGGCGGGTAAGGACCCCCTCCACCCCGGGTTACGGTGGGGACGGGCCCCGGCGCCCCGCGCTGCCGCCTCACCGCGCCGCCCGGCGCCGCGCGCTTCCTCTGCTCGCGCAGCCAGCTCTTGAAGTCCGTGCAGGCCCGGCACGGCTTCTTGGGCGGCTCCTGCGGCCCGGGGCCGGCGGCGCCCGGCGGCGCGGGGAACGGGAACGGGAAGGCGCCGCTCTCGGTGCCCGGGAACGCCGAGGCGCCGCGGCGGCCCTCCCCGGGCGCCGCCATCTTGCGGCCGTGGTGCACGCCGGGCCGGGGAGGCCGCCATGGCGGCCGGGGGGGGAGAAGAGGAGGGGCTGTGCCGCCATTTTCATATATATATGGAATATATATATATGGAATATATATATATATATAATATGTATATATGTATATGTATTCCCGGGGCTATGCATTTCTGTGTGCTCCTTTTATCCCCTGGAGGTCTCTTGGGAGCCAGTGGTGGCTGAGATTGACCCCACTCACGTACAAAGCGTATTCCCTGTACAGCCACACTGCATTCATGTCCTGAACAGACAGTGCGTCCTCCACACACACCATGTCCTCCAAACACTGTGCCCCCCACATGCTGTCTCCTGCACACACACACAGTGTCCTGCACACACACTTTGTCTACCACACGTGCCCCATCCTCCATGGACACCACGTCCTCCTCACATGCCACATGCTCCGTACCTTGTGTCCTCCACACACACCTTGTGTCCTCCACATGCACACATGTCATGTGTTCCGCCCATGTTGTGGTCCCCCAGCCACCACCTGTCCCCTTGTTGACACCATGTCCTGTGTTGGACATGTGGACACTCACAGGTCAGCGCCAGCAGGGTCCAACCTGCCCCTTTAGGGCCCCTTTTCACGTGCCGAGGAGCCCCAAACTCATAATTTCTGTGTGCGGAATCATTGCCATGGTGGCAGCTATATAATCACCTAACAGCAACGTCACCACCCCAGAGCACACTCGGAAAGATAGTTTTCCCAAACTGCCAGCGAGAAGCGCTGGCCTAACTCTCCTCTCGAGGCCTGTTCAAACACCGCACACAAATCTGCTTATTTGTATAATCTTTAATGATATTGCACCAGGCTCAGTTTTGAATCTCGTATTTGAAGAGAATAGGATTAGTTTTGCTGCGCGCCGCGCGTCCGCGCGCTAGCGCGATGACCGGCCCTTGCAGCCGTCTCGCCAGCGCTCGTCCACCTGGGAGCAGTTGAAGGGGTGTTTGCCCAGCATCTTATTCACATGGTTATGGAGCTCGCAGAGCCACTGGCACAGGTTCTGCCGGCTGCTCGTGTCTGGCTTTTTCGTGTTTAAGCTGCAAGGGCAGAAAAAAAACCCCACAAATCATACCCACATGAACCAATGAATTCACTGTTTGGACAAGGCAAGACTAAAATACAGCCTGCTTTGCTCTGTGAAATATCCCGTGATGACACTCAAGCTTCTGGAGTTCTGCTTTCCTCCTTGATCGGAAAATAAACTTAATTAAGATCAAGCGGGACACACCTCCTCTGCAATGTGTATCTATCTTTATAATGCTTTTACCATAAATACAAAGGTATCTGTCATTGCTTAATTTACTGCTCTTCAAGCCCACATATAATGTGTTGTGTTTGAGCAGGGCAAAGACAAACTGCTGCAGATGCCTTCATTGCTTCATCACTGTCTTACACTCCTCAAACCCTTAGGCCTTGCAGCCTCAGACCCTTAGGGCACATGAAATATTCCCAAATCCTTTTGGACCAGCTCCTTATATCATCACTAGTTACCAAGCTGGGCAGCAGGAGAGCTCAGCAGCACAGACCAGCCTTCCTACCTGCAGGTTGTGCTGAAGGGGACCTCGATATTATCTCCAGCATGGTGATGTAATCAACAATATGATTAAAATTAAAACGTAATCAACCTCTTAATTAAATCAGACTTATGCACCAATAGCAAAATGTCTCCCTATCATATTTTGCATATTTAAAAACTGCTCCGTGCTTGTACTGAGGTAAAAGCCTATTGAGAAAGGATGGGCTTACCTGTTCCTGAGGTTGGTTGCACATGTCGTGCAAGGGTAGAACTTGCTAAGTAGGTTGAAGAACTGAGCCATCTCCTGCTGCTGGGTGAAGCTGGGCTGCTCTGGGTAATAGGCTGCCATGGTGTGCAGGAAGGCCCACGTTTTTCGTCCCAGTTCTTCTGTGTTGAGTGGACATTCCGCAGCTTGCTTTCTCCTCCTTTTCTGGAAAGCACAGGGTTTGCAAGAGTGCATGACTTAGCTTATGTCTAAATCGGCTTAACTCAGTCAGTTGTCCTAACAGAGGGAGCTAACAAGACATTTCAGATGCATATGTGCATAGACATGGGGGCTGTGACCCAGCTCGGCTCCAAACCTGGGTGATCAGCGCATCAGGTTCAAAGCTGTGTCACGGCCCCGCGGAAAGGCTGATGAGGTGGAGCTTGGCCCCATGCTAAAAGTCCAGGTCAAGATTTTATCAATTCATAATGTGGTTCGGGGAGTGTGACTACCTAAAGTCACGCTCCAAGACGGGACAGGATGCTGGGGATGGAAAGAAGTAGCACTGGGACCTTTGGAGCCTCATTAAAAGCCCAGATTACATGAGCTCATTTGGGCATCGGGCAATCTGCATCTCCCCTGTAGCTGTGAGAGGATGGAGAGAAGAGGGAAGTTTCCAAACACATAGAGGACGGTCCCTGGCATGGTTTAGTTCTTATCCTGTTAGCCTTGAAAGATTGCAGCTCTTTAGCTGCTATCCATCTTTTTATGGTCGAAATAGTCACCTCAGCTACTTAAGCACGGCCCAGGCCTTCCTCCTGAGTTGCTCTTACCCTCCTCCGTAAGCGCATGCCCCTCGCCATCCTCAAGAGCTTCCTCTTGGTTTTTGACTTCCTGCAGATAAGGCATTTTCTTCTCTTTGGTCTGCTCAGGATTGTAGGCTGGTTTGGTGCGGATGACGTGCTGGGAGTGTCGGCCTCAGAAGAGCACGAAGATACAGCAGAGGGCAGAGAAAGCAGCTTCTTTCCCAACCTCCTGTCCTTTTCCAAGTAGAACACCAGCATCACGTCCTCGTTTTTCCTCTTTTTGGCTTGCTGCTGCGGTGCCATTGGGGAGATTTCCAGGCCCTAGGAGAAGCCTCCCAGGGTGGACGGAGCGCTCTAGAACGTGGCGTTCGTCTCCATTTCCACCCTTCACATCTTCGTGTCCGAGGACCCGCTCGCTCCGATGCCGTGTTTAGCTCATGCAGCGCGGGCACGCGGAGAGGCTCCCCGGGGCGCGAGCCGAGCCGAGCCGAGCCGCGCCAACGGGAGCGATGGCAGCGCGGCCCGCGCTGAGCTCACAATGCGGAGCGCGTTCCGGCACCCTGCTCCCTGCCCGCCCAGCCGCGTCCCCTCCGCTTCCCAACACCGGGAACCCGGGAACGGCGCTCGCAGCTGCAGAGCCAGCCCAGACGCCTGCTGCGCTTGCACGGTGTGGATGCGATTGCCCCCAGCAGCAGAAACAGGGAGGTTTTTGTTGTCTCATATTTTATTTTCCCCTGGATCTTTGCAGACAGAGAGGAAATGCTGCTTCTGATCCCATCTCAGCTGCCTGGGTGAGGAGGCCTTTCTGGACAGCCGCGGTTCCGCCCGGGCAGCTGCCTCCTGTCTGCCCAGAAATCTCCCAGGTGTTTTCTGCTGCAATTAGCTTGGCGCTGCTCCGAGCTTTCGCTTGTCAGCACCCGAGAATTTCTCCAAGGAGTCTCTCCAGCGTAAGGAATTCTCGGACTGTGGCTGTCAGGTTCCTGCCTCGGCTTCCACCTGGTCTCGCCCCTCGGCCAGCACCGGCCCTTTCCGTGTCCCCTCGGGCTGTGACAGCTTCTGCTCAGCAGCTCCGACCTTCTAGAAACAGCCGTGCTTCTTCCAGCCACATCCACCTTCCTCCAGGCTGTCCCACACGCTTTTGGAAATGCATCTGGAGTCTTTTCCTGGATCTTAAATTAGGGCTGTTGTGCCACAAATGCTGCAAAGAGGCAATTTGTGTGAAAGCTGCTGGAAAAAATGCTGCTCGTTTTCAAGCTCTTATCCTATGATATGTTTAACACAGCATGGGATAAAATTTTGACTAGGTAATGCATCGTATTTAGAAAGATTTTTCAAAGGCATGCTTTCAGAGACGTGCTTTCCAAACTTCATGTGCATTCCGTGGAAATGGCTGAGCGCTTTTCCAGGCTGTGTAGCACCGACCTGATGATCTGGATCTGTCTTCGGGCCAAGTATTGACTAGGGCTCCATTTTTATATATGCAAAATTTCTTTGCTGATCTTTGTGAGGGAGGAGAAGAGGCCCGAGTAAATGACAGGAGGCAGAGGAATGTGTCTGAATTTACCGGCAACAATATAAATTGGAGGCATAAAGGAAAGATCTCGTGGGGAAAAGGACATTCCTCGTGTTTGTTGTCCTTGCACACCAATAAAGATTTAAAAGCTGTTGATGACATCATTCTAAAGTTCATTCTGGAGAGAGGGTTCACTGGCATCTAGGAGAGGGAGCAGGGGAATTTCTTACAATACTTTATTGTTCAGCATTAAAGTAATTAAATATTTGCAGAGAGATTTTTGTGTTTCAAAAGTCACCCCAATTGGCTGTTAACACAGTCTGCTTGCTTCCTGGTTAGTAATTTCACTTATTTAGTTAGTTAAAAGTCTAAGTGGGTTTGATACCTATTTAAAATTAAGAAATACGTTGGAAAGAAGCTGTTACCTGAGGAGGGCTTTGTGCCCGGGGTCTCTCCCCCGGCCCCTTTTCTGGGCAGCCTTAAGCACAGAGCAGTCCTCTGTGAAGAGATGCTCCTGATTTCATCTGTCTGCCGTCGTAGCCAGCGTGGTCTTCTTTGAAAGGAGATAAGGAAAAAATGGAGAGATGCTCAGATCTAATCAGAGTGAGGAAACCCACTTTGCTGTGGCTAATTGTACCCCAGTTTAACCCTACCTTTATGTTGTCTGGAGGAAGGACCCTTGCATGGAGCAGAGCAGGGACCCCGAACCTCCATCCTTCCCCCCTGCCCTGCCCTGGGTCCTGCCCTGGAGCACAGCCCGGTCCTGCTTTCCCTTACGGGCCGCTTTTCCTTGGGGACATCGCGGTGTTTTGCCAGCTATCGGGAGGAAAACCCACCTCTGGTTCTGCGGAATCGAGATAGGAATATTGCCATAATAACATACAGGCGAAAAATAACTAGTCAGCACAAAGCCGTTGTAGCAACATAGGTTGTAGAAGTACGAAGGGGTAATGGCAATGATATTGCTTTTAGTGCTTAAGCACGAATGTCAATATAAAAACAAGATGATATGGTGACTTTTAAGGGGGATTTTGTCCCGTTTTCCCTCCCTTGCTCAGCTGCGTCCCTTCCTGCCGGCTGTGCCCGCTCGCTCATGCAGGGGCTGCACCGAGGGGCTGCAGCCACCGTCCATCCTCACCGCTTCCCTCGCTAAACCTCTTGCACCAGCAGCTCCCGTTTGGCACTGGAGGAGCCCGCAGAGGGCACGGGTGGGCGCCCGTGTTTGCCAGGACGCGTCTCCTGCGTCCGTGGCTGGGGCCTCTCTGCTGCTGCCCAACCTGCTGAGCCTGCCCGGGGGCACCCCGGGACAGAAGCTCCGGCGCTGCTGGGAAATGCGGGAGTTTTTCCTGCTGCTCTCGGGGAACGCGGGCCCTGGGGCCGGAGGAACCGGCATCTCGCTGGGCAGCGAGCCCGGCGGGCAGCTGTGTCGCCACGTCCCCCCGTCCCGCGACTTTGATGTAGTAGCTGGGAATGCGACCAAGGCTGTTTCCAAATCAGCACTTAAAAAGAGGAGGAAAAAAAACCCCTGCCAGAAGCTGTTTCCTGGAGGCAGAGACCAAAGGGTCGCTCGGTCCCGGCGCCGGCCCCGCGGGCTCTAATTGAGGCACCTGGCGGCTGCCCCGGGCACGGGCAGCACCGACAATGCCTGTTTTGATATGATCCCACCTGGAAGCCGGGGCTCGGGGCGGCTGCTGCAGACAGGCCCCTTCCAACAGCCTCTTAATCCGTGCCTGGAACAGGGCAATGCACCCAGCCGTAATGACAGTAATTACCAGGAAGCATTAGTGAGCCCCGGGCTGGAGAAATTGCAAAAGGGCGTTGGAGCTGGAGCCGCTGTTTGATGTCCTGCTCTTATCTCCGGTGTTTGCCCAGCAAGAGCTTGTGAACTGGCAGCTGATGCCCGGCGTACGGGAAAGGAAGGAGGAATGGGTCGGCATGCGGAGAGGATGGGTGTCCGGGGGAGACCTCCCTCCTGTTCCTTGTGTATCCCGAGCGCGCCCTGGGAGCGGGACACGCCGCTCGTGCCCAGCCCTGGCTACGCCGCGGCGGGTCCTGGGGGTGCCAGGCTCCAGGAGCCCCCGGAGCTCCACACAGCTCTTTTCCCGGGATTCTGCGCCCAGCGGTGCCGCACCGGAGCGGCCTCGCGCCCCGGCTCGCCGAGCCCAGGGGCAGGGAGGGCTGCGGAGCCCGCGGGGCGCCCAGGAGCAGCCCGGGGCCCCGGAGCAGCAGAGACCCTGCCTGGAGAGGTCTGTGAAAGGGGAAATACATACATACATTTTTATGTATTTATGCATGTTTGTGCAGCAGGATGCATAAACAGGCACATCTGCACCTGCAGGAAGGCTCCTAAAACCTGGCTCAACTAATCCAGAGAAGGACAAGACTCTTCCTGCCACCCCTATGGGCGCCTTCTCGGTTGTGGGTCTGTTGGCCGCTTGCTTGGCGCAGCACAACGTTTGATTCTAACCACAGAACAAGGAATCCTATAGATATATTTATGTCTTCTGCTTCACTTGGGAACCTAAACACCATTGACTTTCCATTAAGCTATTCATAGTCCTATGGAAATTTGGAAATTTTTACCTTAAATCCCTTGAGGTTTTGGTTTTTTTTCTTTTTGGTGGTAGTAATGGTGCCATATATGGTTACTCTTAGTTGAACATAACTGTTTCCTCCTCCAGGGTGACACAAAAATGTTTACAGGAAACAGCGTTCACCGTATACTCAAGGGTGTTAGCCTAGAGTCCAACCACTTACAGAGAACTAGTTTGCCACCTCAAGGAGTTAGTCATATGCTTGTGAAATTACAGACAACTAGGAAATAGCGTTTAAAAAAAATATATATATTTCCAGGTAAATGAATCATCGGTGAAACATTTCTGTTAACTGTGTTATTTTGGAGGTGTTTGCTCGCGTAGAAGAAATGCTTCCCTTGCGAGGTTTCCCCAGCTGTGGGTTTCCTGATGGCAGGAAGGCACGTGCTGCGGACGGAGCTCGGCCCCAAGGAGCGGGAGCGGCTGCTTCCGACCCCCGTGCTGCTTCAACCCTGCCCCGCTGCTCCCTGTTGTGCTGCAGGGCCGCGGGACGGTGCCGGCGCTCTGCCCTGCTCGGGCTTGCGGTTACACCGGGAGGCTGCCGCACGTGGTTGTGGAGCCAACGCCATTCCCACCTGTGATGTTCTTGGTGGTTAAGCAGGAATTCGGGAAGAGCTGCGTGCACTCAAAAGGCAGGAGGAAGGAGAAAGGCAAAGCGGATTATGCCACTTGTGCAGGCAGCCCCCGATCCTGAAGCGCCTGTTCCGTCCGCCGTCTCCTGCATCCCCGTGTCCCTTGCAGCACCGGTGACATCAGCGAAGGCGTTCTGAGCACAAGCAGAGCTCCGCTGGTGCTTCTGCTTTTCTTCGTCTTGAAGAAGAATAAAATACAAAACCTTCGGAAACCTGCTTCCATTTCTCGGGGTTTTGCTGTGAGGAGACCGGTGTCCCTGTCTGCAAGCACCAGGACTGAGAACAAACAAACAAACAGAAAAACTAAAACTGATGATGGGTCTGTTGGAAGAGCCGCATGCTTAAAATAACTTGTGCCATACACAAAAGGCATATGTACCGTACACAAAAGGTACATCTGCCATACACAAAAGGTACATCTGCCATACACAAAAGGTACATCTACCGCACACAAAAGCTTAGCCTGGAGGTTTCTCTCTGCATCCTTATCCTTACACGCTCTGCGTTTCGAGTGACTCCACTTCCTTGTAAGAGGACAAGGCAAGGGGATGGGTTTAATTGTGAATTGGTGGTGCCACAAAATGATGTTCAACCTGGAAGATTTAAACATTAGTGAAATAACCTTTCTCCTCTCACATTGCTCCTTTCCCTCCCGAGCTTCGGAGGGCTGTGTTGTCCCCGCGGGTGATCTTTGGAGGGACACGGGCACACAAGGGCTTTGTCCTCCCTCCGAGGGAAAGGTGAGCTCTTGAGTTACCCAATGCCGGTGAAAACCCCGGGACAGAGATAAGGCGCTTTGCATGTGCTGCTTATCGAGGGCAGCGGGGAATGAGGAAAGAAGAAGCACCTGCACGTTGCTCTGAGCCGCTGGGAAGAAACCAAGCTCCTGTCCGTGATTTTACCATCCGCCAGCAAGCAGAGAATTCATGCAAATGACGACCACCTTTCTACACGCCCGCTGCTCTCTTTTGGACGCTGGTGGCCGTGCAGGTTGTGTTCCTGGGGCTTTCCTCCTGCAGCCTCAGCTGCCCAAGCAGTGTCAGCAGCTTTAGAAACTTCGCCATGAAATCCCTTTTTTCCTCATATCTCCTACACGTACGCGCCGCGTGCCGGCCTCTCACCGCAGGGAGCAGCTGTCAAACACTTTATTCCTTACGTCAAAAAAAAAAAAAAGCAGGAAACTCTCCTGCAATGGGTTAAGTTACATCGTCACCTTCTTGGAAATTTCATTCTTGTTCTTTGCATAACCCTAGGAAAACAAGCAGCTTTTACAAAGGAATTGTAAACGGCTGCGCCGGGAGCTCAGCGGACGGCCCGGGTGGTCCTGCAGCCCCCGGCCGCTCGCTCCGGGCTGCTTCTGCAGGGGCCTTGGTGGCCACATCCCCGGGGCACTGCACGAGAGCAGGACGGTGCCTGCTGGGCCCTGCTGCGCGGGCTTTCCCTGCAGCGCCCAGCCGAGAGCCTCGAAGCGGGTGAGCGAGAGCGAGGATCCCCGCGTTGCGTCTGCAGGGAAGAGGCCGCGAGCCGAGTCCTCCTCCGCGCTCACGGACTGGGAAGTAGGGGACACTCCGGGCACGTAAATCACACGCAATTCGGTTGCCCCCCGTGAGGTTTCGGTTGCCTCTCCGTGTGCCTGGGGCAGGGGCACCCGCACGGCGAGGTCTGAGCTCGCCGGGATGACTCCCGTGCCGAGGGCTCCAGCGACAGATTAACCACGGAGCGACCGGGCTCCGCGTTTGCTTCCTTCTCTCCTTCCCCAGGAGAGGGAGGGTCGGGCTGGGTTTGGGTCTGAGGGACGTGGCTCTCGCTGTATACAACCTGCCCATCCAAGGCCATGCTATGAGTGACCTGGAAGGGGATGAGACCCCCCGTCCCCTCTCCGGTGACAGGGACAGTCGATGGGACTCATGCTGGAATGCGAGACCGAGGCCTCCAGGAGCTGAACGGGACCTTTCTGAGCCCCGCCACAGGATGCACGGCAGCTCAGTAGCTCATGCAGCAGCAGTGCAAAGTTACTTACGCCTTCTTCCAGAAAATGATATTTGCCAACGTAAGCTCTTTAAATGCAGGTGGGGACAGACAGACTCAGTTCTTATGACTAAGGGATAGACATCCTCGGTATTTTTAGCAGGAGGAACTATTTTAAGCTGCAAAAACGCACTGTGATCCAAAGGCAAACTCTGCTTACAGGTGTAGTAAACACATCCCCCGCACGGTGCCCTGTTCCGTGGGGAGGAAGGGCGCTCCGTGGCGCATCCCTCCTTCTCTCTGGTTGTGACACACACTCCCTGCTATCAGAGGTGCTCACGCTCAAGCCCAAGCTCTTTATCACGGGGAAAACGCGCGGCGGTTAATGAAGCACCTGGCTGTGTGAACGTGCATGGCCGCACGGGTGCCTGCAGCGCCCGTCCCGTGGGAGCGGCAGCGGCGCCGGGCACGGCGCAGAGCGAGCTGCGCGTCCCGTCGAAGCGCCCGGCTCTCCGGAGGCGCGTTCAGCTGGCGGCTGAGAAATGCCTCGTTTCAGGCAGCGGCTGCTGGAGTTGGGAGGAAATGAAACACGTTCTTCTGGATTAGCCGCTGCAGAACCTCTCATGCAGCCTGTGTGAGAGCTCAACTGCTTCGCGTGTTTGTAAGGTGAAGGATGATATTGTAAACCAGGCTGCATGACTGATCTTTGTTTTCCCCCAAATTGAGGCCTGTTTCTGCATTTAATGAGTCCAAAACCTCTTTGTAGTCTTAAAATCAGCTTTTAGCAGCTGGCCCTTTCATTAAAGCTGCTGATAGGTCGGGTGTCATCGCGGTGACCTTCAAGAAGAGCCAAGGGCGGGTTTGATGCTGCCGGCGGGGACACGCGGAGCTCTCCCCCCGGCCGTGCCCTGTGACCAGGCTGCTCCTTTGGGTGCCCGCCCGGCTGCCCCCGCATTCCCTGGCGAGCCGCAGGACTTTGGCTCTCGTCCCTCTGGGGGGACTGCAAGAGAAAGCCCGACCGGCGGCAATTGCTCCTGCGCTGTCGGGGTGAGGAGCGCCTGGGGCACCCGCAGAGAGCAGAGCCGGGGGCAGGACGTGGCGCGGGCCGTGGTCCTTCCTCCCCTGCCACCTCCCCGCCTTCTGGACCGTCACTCCCTGGGCACGCACACGCTCATTTTACTCTTTCTCCCCCATTCAGCCACGACTCTAGTTGTGACCCCGGCCCCTTTCTGAGATTAAAAAACCATCCGAGATAGTGGAGTAAAACAGCTCAAGTGGCTGTTTTGTGCTGGCAGCAGAGCCTCCAAGCCAGGAGAAGGCACAGGAACGTGTGGCTGCCTTGGAATGGCTGCAGTGGCCGTTCTTTATCTTGCTGGAAAATCAGCCCCTCTGCATCACTTATCAACCTGCAATCTCCTTTATTCCCTTTAAAATGGCTAGAGGGAAGAAGCTGGCATCACAAACTATGTAAATACATCCTGCTGATAAAATTGCAGCACCCAGCAGCACTACCTGGGATTTTACTTCTTCCGGGCAGTCCTTTCCTAACCTGGGGTTAATTATTACCCATAGGGATGCACCCGTTCATGGAAGTGGAGAGGAAGCACGATAAGCGGGCCGCGCTGCGGGTGAAGCTGCCTGCGTGCGCGGCTGCGCCCGGCGCGCGCCGGGATCCTTCCCGGCAGAAGGGACGTGGATGCTCACGGCGCTGGCGTCACCGAGGAGCACTTAGTGCTGCTTGTGTCGTCCCAAGGCCACCCCGCGCGGCCCTTCCCTCCGTGCCGCACGCTTGGTCATTTGGGATTAATGTGATGCGGCTCCTTAAGGGAATCTCTTAAATGAGAGGTTTCCCGTTCCTTCTTCCCGCAGCAAAGCTGGCCCCGCGGGCGCAAGGGCACTGCAGGGCCGGCATCGCGCTCCGAGCGATCGCTCCGAAACCGTGGGCTTGCTTAGCGACTGCCATTGAGTTCCCAGGGGTTTCGCCCTTCGTAACGCTTGCCCTGGGATCCCAGTCCCCAGCCAGTCTCTTCCCAGGAAATCCGCTCTCTAAATTGGCTGACTCGGGTCCTGAGCCTCAGGTCGCACGGATCCCTGTGTGGTTTCGCTTCTCTGGTGTCACATCTGCTTGTCTTTCTCCCTGATCCTCTTGTGCGTTAGAGTGGGCATTTCTGTGTGAGTTCACCAAAAAATGGGAAATAAAGCAAGCTGATGGAGGTAGCAGTTGTCAGAAACAACAGTCAGTGGCTGCTTCCCACTGTGTTAGTTTTTACTGGCGCTGGCAGTTCCCATGGATGCGGCACCAAGCGCTGCCTGGGCTTCCTTTGGTGGCCTCATGCACGTGCAGAGGCTTCAGCTTCCCCAAATACTTGAATTTTGACTGCAGCCCTTCCGAGCAGCTATCCGTACACCTCCCTCCTCCGGAAAAGGCGCCACGTTGGGTCGGGATCCGGGACGGGATGTCAATGTGAGCGGCTTTGCTGGGCTGGGCTCCAGCCCGCCCAGGGAGCTCGGCCTCGCTCCGGAGGCCGCGGGGAGGCTGCGGGGAGGCTGCGGGGAGCTGCCTCCAGGGAGGCTGGACACGCGGAGCCCCGGGGAACCTTCCACCCGGCTGAGGGGCCGCCCAGGCCCATGGAGCCTCTCCCGGCCAGCCCCGAGTGCTGCGCTTGGCTCCCTGTGGCCATCCTGGCTTTGGGTTTCCTTTCCTTTTCTCTCCATAGGGGAATAGTCCCCCAGAGCTGCTGCTGAGGCTTGGAAGAAGCCGTGTGTGATGGGAAGAGGAAAGGAAAGGGCTGGAATTTTCCCTTGGGGTCCTGGCCATGGGGCCGGTTGCATTTTGTCCCCCTGGGAGGAGGAGGAGGAGGAGGGAGGATGGAGAAGGTTGGAGCGCAGGCGGGTGCCCGGTGCCGGGATGCAGCACGGAGAAGGAGACGATTCCAGCGGCTGGACAGGCCGAGCCCGAGGGGCCGCTGCCTCCCGCAGCCGGTCCCGGCTCCGGCACATCCCGCTCGCCGTTCCCACCTCCCACGGAAGAGCTCCTGCCGCGATTTGGGGCAGGTCCCGCCAGCAGGAACCGCTTTGTCCCCCGGGTCTGGGCTCCGCCGCACGGGCCGAGCGCTCTGGAAGCCGCTGGGACAGGGAAGGTCCCGCTGGGAATTTCCCCCGGAGCGGCAGGTAACAAGGGGCTCCTGCCCCTTCCCCCCGGCAGCGGAGCAAACAAAGCGCACCGGAGGCTTGGCCAAACTGTGGGATTTCTCCCCTGCATTGCTGGGCGGAGGAGGAAGCCGGAGGCGATTCCTGGCGGCCGGGAACGCCCCGGCTCCGCTCCCGCTCCCGCTATTTAGTGGCTGGGAGCTGCGGCTCCGCGGGACTCGCATCCCGAGCGGATCACCGGGAACATGAGCGGCACCAGGTACCCCGTGGAGGTGAAGGCTGTGGGCGTCATGCAGTGCCAAAGGCACAAGGTACCGGAGCTGCTTTTCCCTTTCCCTTCCCCTTAAACATTATTCATGAACTGGGAAGCTCCAGAGCTCTTTCAATTGCTCTTAGGGGGATACATTCCTCATTTCCACGGCAGCATCCGAATGGGGGGTTGCTAGGTAGGACAAGGGGCCTTTTAGACTTATTTTTCAATGGCCAATACCATAAGAAAATGATTGTCTGGGATTCTGCTGCCTTTCTGTGGATGATTTCTTCAATTTCTCTTGTTTCAGCAACAATTGATCACATGCAGCCCGAGAACTAAGGAAATATTTTAATTAGATCTAGTTTAAAATTTGGGTTTAAATGTGACAGTCTCACAGCCTGAAACCAGAGCGGAGCCAAATGCTGCTCGTTTGAAAGCATCTGATATTGACCAGCATGATTAAAAATAAATTGCTTTTCCATTTTATTTTATTTTATTTTATTTTACTTTATTTTATTTTACTTTATCTTATCTTATCTTATCTTATCTTATCTTATTTCAGAAATACATGATGTTTGTGTCCTGGTCGGATCGAAACAGCATTCTCATCTACCGGACATTTGAGGAATTTAAAAGACTCCATGTAAGTGAAGAATTCCCCCAAAATAACATTTGTGGTCTAGGGAGCGAGGGAAAGAGCTGGGCCTGTGAATGGGTTTCACAGCAGCATTTTTCTCCGTCTCGCTTTCAGAAGGAGCTGAAGAGAAAATTCCCCATCGAGAGCGGGTCCCTGAGGAGATCGGACCGGACGATTCCCAAGTTTAAAGGTGAGGAGGCCGAGTCGTCCGCGAGCGTCAAAGAGCAGCCAAGGGGAACGCTGCTCAGGGCAGCGCCAGCGGGTGCTGGTGGCCTCGGCCACCAACTCACCTCCTGAACAGGAATGAACCTTAGGTACTAAGATGTTGTATTGGGAGCTACTGGGAAGGCTAAGAGGGCACAAACGGGGCACAAACGGGGCACGGTGTCTTGGCCCCTTGTCGGGCTGTGGGTGCCGCTGGGTTCACCACCCTGCACAGGCAGAAGGTGCCGCTCTGGACGTGTCCCCGTCCCTTATCTCCACCCTCTGCGCCTTTCTCACCCTCAAGATGCAAGCGGGAAGCAGAGAAAGAGCGGGAAGTTGAGCAAGTCCTTGGAGAGGCTGAGGCTGCTGGAAACGTATTCCCAGGAGCTGCTGAAAATGGATGCGAAGATCTCCCAGAGCGAGACCCTCACACAGTTTTTCAAGGCACAGACCCAGGACCTGGAGCCTTCCTTTCCCGAAAACAGGTGGGCACACGTGCATGGCTTGCTTGCCTATTGCTATTCTGCAACGTGCCCGTTCCATAGGTGGGTAGAAGAGAAATGTCAGCTACGCTGGAGGGGTGGGGAAGAGCAGGCTCACTCTGTCTCTGGGAATATTTGCTCTTTTTTAGCACTGAAGTAATTAGGGATTCTCCAGAATACATAGCTATCCGCTGTGGCTTTTCAGTAAATCAGTGTTAAACTTTATTTTCCAGTGTTGTGATCATGCCGTCAGAAATTGGAGCGGAGAAGAAGAAAGGGCGGCAGCAGCAGCACGTGCCCTCCATCACACACCCGCAGGCATCGCAGAGCTACAGGTGCATCGAGGCCTTTGAAACCAAAGACACCAAAAACAAGACCTTCAAAGTGGCCAAGAAGGAAATCGTTGAGGTGCTCATCAAGGACATGACGGGTATGTTTGCCTGGCATTGCTGGGTTTCGGCGTCGAGGACAGATGTTGTAGGATTGCTAGGTTGATTCATAGCTCGGCAAATACTGTATTTATAGCAAGATGTGTAGCAGCACCAGCTTGGGTGTGTGTTTGTGCATGTGATGCACGTACCTGGCTCCATGCAGGAAGAAGGAACAAGCGCTGGGACCTTCCCAGGCACCAGAGGCAGGAGCCTGAGCTGAGAGCTGGGGCTTCCTTCGCAGCCCGAGCTGAAAGCTGCTCGCGTTTTGCTGCGTGGCCCCCAATGCACTGGCATGGTGCAGAGCACGGGTGGTGGGGGAGCTCTGCCCAAGCGGGGCCGGGGCAGCTGCTCACCCGCTCTGCAGGACTCGCGCGCCGCTCACGGCCGGGGCAGCCCTGGCCGTCGCTCCTGGGACACTCGGACCCCTCCCCAGCTCCTACAGGCCCCCCTTTGCCGCAGGGTGGTGGCTGGTGGAGAACGCGGACAAGCAGATCGCCTGGTTCCCGGCCCCGTACCTGCAGGAGCTGCACGCGCGCGCGGACGGCCCCAGTGCCCCGAGCTGCCAGGAGGACGGTGAGGCCGCGCGAAACGCTTCCCTGCTGCTCTGAGCTCACACCTAGCCCCGGCTCCCCCACCTCCCCACCTTTTCACTTAGAGATATTTGTAAGTTCTCCAAATACACACACAGAAAATCCCAGACACGCTGGCCCCTGGCTGGAGTCTCTACGTTTCTCAAGCTTGGAGCTTTTCAGCCACCTCTGCCACCAGCCGTGGGTTGCTCTCTGGGACAGTGTCCTGGTGCAGCTCTCGGCTGCACCTTGCGGCTGCTGAGCTCGTTTTTCACAGGGATGGGGCATCTTTTAACAGTGATTTGGGTAACCATTAAACCCCGGGTTTCTCCTGTCTTAACTGGGAGCTTTAGACCACAGCTCCACAGGGCTGCGTGCTCCCTGCCCGGGTGCCAGGCCAGCCCGAAGCCCGTCCTCCACCCCAGCTCATGTCCCACGGCGGCTCCCTGGAGCTCGGGCTGTGCCGGGGCGCTCAGAGCCGGGCACCCTTCTGGGTTCTGGTCCAGTTTCCTTCCCCGCTTTGCCACGTGGGCTCTTTTCCCCACAAGGCAGAACTCTCCCCCTTCCTCCCCCAGGCTGCCTGTACTTCACGGCGCGAGCCTACGAGTCTCAGGAGGCGGACGAGCTCTCGCTGAACAACGGCGTCCTCGTGGAGGTGGTGAGGAAGTCCGAGGACGGCTGGTGGCTGAGCCGGTAAGCGGGGGGGCCCGAGCTCCTGCTCCCTTTCTTGCCGACACTTCCTCCTCTTTAAGCAGCGGGTGGGATCCTCGGCCCCGTCCCCATCCCTGGAGCCCCCATCTCCCTCCCTTTGGGACAAGAGCCCTGCTCAGCGTGGCTTCCATCCTGCCCTCAGGTACAACGGCCGGACCGGCTACATCCCCTCCATGTGCCTGCAGCCCTACAGGAACCCGCACTGCCGGCTGCAGTGCATCGTGAGCTGCGGGCTCAACACCTCCACCCCCAACCTCTTCTCCTCCTCCTCCTCCTCGTCCTCCTCCTCCTCGCTGGGGACTCTGCAGGCCCTGGAGGAGGGTGAGGTGCAGCCTCATCCTGCCCATGACCAGACCCAGAGGTGGAAACCTCTGCCCAGGGCCAGCTCCACTTCCCACCTGGAGAGTGACAGCTCGTCGCTCGGCTCGGGGAGCGAGCCGGGCAGGCCGGGCTGGCAGGGCGACCTGTGCAGGTCCCTGCCCGAAGTGGAGCAGGTCCGGAGCCCTGCCCCGGCACCCCGCGACACCCAGTGCCCGCACCTCACCCAGCGAGACAGGAACGATTCCGGCTTCGCGGAGCCGCGCGCAGCCCCTTCCAGCTGCTCGCTCGACTCCGAGGCGGCCGCCTGCACCCCCCGGGTGCCCGCGCGGCCCTCGGCGCTCGAGATCCTGCAGCGCTGCAGCACCGTCACCAGGCGAGCCGTGCGCGCGGCGCCGCAGGCGGCCCTGCCGCAGAGCGTGCAGTAGTGTGGGGGGTCCCCGGGCTGCGCGTGGGGCGTCCCGGCTGTGCGTGGGGCATCCTGGTTGCGCGTGGGGCGTCCCCGGGCTGCTGGACCAGCACAAGGGTGAGCCCTGCGCCAGGCACAGGCTGCAGGTGAAGCTGCCCGTGAAGCTGCTCCAGGCGGGCACACAGGAAGGCTCCCTGCCTGGGGAGGGTCTGCAGGGCTGTCCCAGCACAAAATACAGCAGCTGGAAACTGCATCCTTGACCTCTGCCTACACGTGTCTGTGCAGGCACAGCGGGAAACACAGTTACGGGACAGGTTGTTCCTTACTGGGCACGTTGGCTGGGGCCACAGCTCATGGTAATGACTGAAACATCCCCTTTACTAAAGGGTTCTGATGCTTCTTGAAGCTTCCCACTCAGCTCACTGAGGGAAATTTGATAATAATAATACAAAAGAAAAAAAACACCTTAAGATTGCTATATACGGTGCTACTTCTGATTTTAGTTAATCTTCCCTGTATCTTTAAATTTTTCTGAAACAAGCATTTTAACCAGCATGAAGTGTTTTTGTATTGTTCTGTATTATGTATGTTTGTCTTTGAAATAAATAAAACATGTAAATATCTAGAGACCCTGTTTGCTCCTTTTACACTTAAGAAATGTCCTAGTTGAGGAATTAGTTGTGCTCATCTGCCTCCCTGGCGCTCACCTTCGCAGGCAGGGTGAGAGCTGCTCCGGGTCAGAGCACGTTCAGCCCACACAAAGAACCTTGTCAGGGCTTAGATACAAAACCAAGCCTGACCCGTGGCCCAGCTGGGCTTTGGATCAACACCAGGAGTGGGCAGGGATCCCACCTGATCACAGTGGGTGTGGAGGCTCCAAGGAAGGCTCAGTGAGAGCCCAGGTCTGCCTCGTCTCCAACACCTAATCAGCCCTTCCCGCAACGGGCACCAGGCTGCAGGGGAAGACAGACACAAAAAGTCGGGGTGTTTAAAACATAATGGGAAGCTACAGCTTGAACAAAGGACAGACCATCCCCTCCTCCCCAAAGAGTCTAGAGACATACACTGGTCTGCTTTAAGTTTTTAAAAACAAACTTTAAAAAAAAATATATGAAAAATACAGATATCCCAGTTGTCGTGCATGGTGGGAGAGCTGGCCAAGGGGTCCAGCTCTCCCCTCAGGAGGCAACTGGAAGGAGAAGGGTCATAGACTCACATCTTCCTGCTGGGACACATCAGCCAGCTTCATGTTTTGCCACATGAAATCAATGAACATGGAGGCCTCCAGCAACCGACTCAGTCGCTGGAAATGTCGCTCTGCAAGGAGAGAAACTCATGGTTGATATCAGGGAAGGGGAAGTTCACCATGCGAAGACCACAGCAAACTGGGAACGCCCACATCACAGGAGACCTTCATCTCACAGACTGTGAAAAACCATTTGTCAGTGGTAGCGAGGAGGCCAGAAGTGCCAATAATCACATGGTGCCAGGATGAAGGCAACAGCCCTCAGTGGCGTGAGAGCTCACAGGAGCAGAGGGCAGCTGAGGCCATGCACAAAGCACGAGGCTTTTCACCCCAGGCAGCACCAGCTGAGCCCCCGACAGGCCCAAGACGCTGCCCCGCGGCTCCGGCGCCCCAGCGGGACTCACCGGTGTAGGGAAGCAGCGACTCCACGGCACCCTTGATGCCCGAGTACTGCAGGAGGCAGTCCGGCGTCTCGTGCTTCAGGAGGGTTTCCATGACAGCCTGGGCCTCGTGGCAGTTGCGAGAGTTTGTATTCCACGTCACCAGGAAGGCTAACACGGCCTCTGCGGAGGAAGGAGGCCATGGGTACGCGCTAGCTCTGCCAGGGTCCCGGCACCTTGCAGAGAGGACGCGTTAGAAAGCACCTCTCCTGTCCTAGAGAACAGTTCAGCTCCCAAGCACCATGACTGAGGAGCCTGGAGAGGTTAAGAGCAACACGGAGAACCCCCTTGTGAGCGGTCACAGGGACGTCCTAAAATAGGGGGTGATCAGGTATGGTGCCCTTTTGGCAGCTGTGACAGAAGGAGAGCAGATTTAGCACATTTTGGTGCATGGCAGGCATGACTTTGTGCACTAGTGCTCAGTGCACTAGTGTCCCACTGCAGGATGGTCTCCTGGTTCAATAGGAGAGTCAAGGGACAGGCCACACCAGAGGCTGAGGAGCCCCAGAAGCTCAGGGCAGTTCTTGGTGTTTGCCGTGAACAGCACCACAGCAAAGAGCCTGGCCCTGGGCAGCAGCAGCTCAGCAGTGCTGGGAGCTCCCAAGTGAAAGGTGGGTGTAGGAAGTCTCCTAATTTTAGTTGAGAAAATAGCTCCTCAACCAAGCCTTTGGCACACCACTCAGGCTGCAACAAACCTTTTTGATCCTTCCGCAGCCGAAGGATGTTCTCTTCCAAGCGCTTTCTCCCATCGGTTTCCTTGAGGATGGCTGCAAAAGAAATGAAGAGGCGGGGAAAGAATAAGAATTCAGGTTCAAGAGCAAGACGCATCTCCTCCTCCCACACTGAGGACCCTACAGGAAACAGCACACAGTTCTGCCACAAGAACCTTTGGGCACAGAGGTCAACTCACTTTAGATGATCAGGCCGAAGATTCCCTTCTACCCGCTCTAAATCTGCCAGTGTGTCAGTACGCAATGAATCCTCCTCTGTTGGCACAGGCTCTCTCAGGCATAAAAGGGGCTCCTGACATACTGTTTTATCTGTCTGACCATCTCTGCATCTCTATGCAGAGCTCAATGTGGGAGCAGCTAAACCACCAACCACTCTGACACCCAGAGCGCTGCTGAGGGCCCTTCACGCAGGATCCACTTTCTTAAATGAGCCCATACTCCGGACAAAGAGAGTCAAATAAATAAATATATAAATTCTGGGTGCCACTCGCTACCCTCGGAATGAAAGCTGGCTTGACTTGTAATGCAAGACTAGTGCTCCTCAATCAGCTGTGTTTGTCACACTCAGAAAAGTGACCTCTCATGTCCCTGCTGTGCGGGATTCCTTCTGAAATGCACCCATTGGCTGAGAGCAGGGAGACTTATCAGGAGCAGTAAAAGCATGGATTTCACCTAAGGAATTGGAGTGATATGAGAAAGAGAACACGCTAGTTTGCAGACAGTTAAGTTTTGTAGTCTTTACCTCCCTGGAAGAGACCTTTAGGAAGGTGAGAGACAGAAAATGCCTTCAGAGCTTAGCATGGACTCACCTTTGACCACCATCAACACTGTGTGTGGACGATCCAGAGAGATTGCCAGCCCCAAAGCTTTGAGATATCTTTTCTCATGGAGCAGGTTAGAAAGCTCTTGTTCTCTGAAAAACAATTTGAGGTCAAGGAAATGTCAGAAAAATATTTAGTTTGTGGAACAAAATACTATGCAGAAAGTAGAGTTGGCAACAAGAACATGCAGAATTTAGTGCCAAGAAATTAATACCACTTTCCAAAGAACACTTCTTTGCCCTCATTGTGCAGATAATTACCCTGGCACGCTCAGGGACTCCCCAAGCTATTCAGTGCTGGCTATACACAAGGAAATGAATGATAATAGGTTTCATCAGTTTGTCTTGGGTTACCTCAGCAGTACATAAACATGAAACCAAGATTGCCAGGCTGACAGTATTATAGTAAGGATTTACAGTAACGAAAGATAAACTATGAGATAGGTGAAGAGACTACTGTGATTTGATATAATCGAAATAGCTAAGTGACAGAATCCATAACTTAGAAGGAAATGGATGACCATCTGTGGACAGTCTCAATAGGAAGAATTTGCCTTTTCACAGCGCACCACTGCCAAGACCCACTTACTTCATAATCTGCTCTTCCTGCTTAGCTTGTGCCTCTTGCTGTTCGATTTCAGTGACATCCTTTAACAAACCACAACACAATCATGTCAAATCCTGTTTTAATATAGATCAATTTTTGCTTAGCTATCAAATGATTGTAAGATTTTTTTCTTTTTTTGTAAAAAGGTCTTCAGGTCAAATAATTGCTGAATTTATCAACTTGCAACTTCCTTCCACATGACCCTTCAAACTCCCATGCTTGGGAGGCTGAGGCCCATCCGCTGTCCTAACAGTTTATTACACTGTCTGGGTGTGGCCAAATAAAAGAGAAATCAAGGTATGCCTTACTGACCCAATTGCAAAGTGCAGGAAAGGAGAGGAGTGCATGAGTCAGGCTGGGGCAAGGTTGGGAACAAACCCCAGGGATCCTGATCTCTGCCCTGTGCTCTGATCACCAGCCTCGAGAGGAGAGCTGGGAGGGCTCCAGCCTGTACCTTCCACAGCGTGATGCAGGAGTCGCTGGATCCCGTCACAACCAGGTCATCTTGCTTGTTAGAATGAAGACCCCAGATTTTATCTTCGTGACCATCTAACGTTTTCACACACTCATTTGTTTTAATTGTCCAGAGTTTTAAGAGACCATCAGAACCACTTTTGGAAGACAAAAAAAAACAACAGAATTAACTCAGAGGAACACTAGATAGACTTATTCTTAGTCTGTCCTGCCTCTAGTACTGAATAAACAGATCTTATTTCATTGCTTTCTAAGTGGGAGTAAAACTAACCACAAGTATCAAGAGAGCTTAAGCACCTCAAGCCATGTAAACTCTGAAGCCAGGCCCAGCTTAAACAGCTCTCCAACAGCAAAAGAAAGCACTATGTTATTAATTCTCAATCCAAACAGGAGACGCTTCCCAGGATTACTAAGCTTTCCTCAATGATTTCTTCTTAGAAAACCCTATTTCTTACGCATCACCATAAGTTCCAACATTCCAGTCTCTCTCATTTCAGCCTTTCCCCAAGGAAAGGCAGCACAGGGGACTAACAGAGGCCCAGGAAAGCTACATCATTTCCTGCTTCTAGCTAGACAGCCAGCTCTTGCAGGTAGCAATTCCAACCATTTATCTCTTGCTGCTTTTCCCTTGCCAGAGGCTGAGGGGTGAGATGTACCCTTAGCTCTGCCCAGCTCTAATGCAAGTCACTGGCTCAGCAGGGCCAGCAGCAGCAACTGGAATCTGCAGCACAACTGCAGAAATAGAGGAAGACATGTAAAAAAGCTTAGCAGAGACACGGAATTTTCTTCTCAGATTTTCCAAAACAAAATCCATCATTCAAGACTCTACTCCCTTGTTGCTTACATCAGCTAAGGCATTTCCTTTCTGAAAGTTTTAACATCTTTTAGTGCACTGACTTACCTGCTAAGCAGCTGGGTGCCCCGGCTGACAAATATGATCTTCAGTACTGAGGCATCGTGACCTTCAAAAGTCTGGAAAACAGGAAGTTCAAATGAGCTGTTGCCTGGCTTTTCAAAGGCAAGCCTCTCTAAGGGGATCCAACACACCGCCTCAGCTCTAACGCCTTAATCCTCATTTTATGTCAGGTTTTCCTGGAGCAAGGGGCAGTTTAACTTCATTACCTTCAGACAGCTGAAGTCCTGAAGGCCCCAGAGCTTCAGTGTCCCATCTGCTGAAGAGGTGGCCAAGATCTGGTCCACGGGGGAGAACTGCACACACCAGATTCCACGTTTATGGCCAGTGAAGACACCCAGCAAGGAGCAGTCGGAAGAGGACCACAGCTTGGCCAGCCGATCCTGTGAGCCTGTGGCGATGAGCTTGTCATTTGGAGAGACTGCCACACTGTTTATATCCTGGAAAAGGCAACAAGGACAGAGGAAAAGCACATTAGATCTTGCTATTGTTACTGAACATTAGAAAATTCAGTGTACAAATAAGGAAGGATGTTAGTGTCAATGCTTGATCAGCTATGCTAATGTCCTCAAATTGCTGGGCCCTTACTTGTTTTGGAGCTCACTCATGCGACTGCTCATTTCTATTAAGCTAGGAAGTGGACAAACTGCCAACAATCACACCCATCATTTTAGAAAAGATGACTTAATCGGGCTTGTTTTATTTTTGAGAAAAGGAGAAGAGAAAGACTGCAGCCCATTGAGTGTAAGTGTGAACAGAAGACAGAAGACAGAATTGAGGTTCACAAAAAATAGCTATAAATTGAAAAAGACATAGACCAGGAAGCAGCTCCAGATGGAAATCCCTGGTCTCAGCCTTAGAAGTCCTCAGTTTCCTTTCCTGAAGTGTCAGGATTTTCCCATCACCTACACTACCATCTACCTCAATCAATCCTGAACTGTACTTGCAAGCTCCACGTTAATATTGAGCACCCAGATTTACTAGAGATATTTCTACACATTTCCAAGTCTGGTGAAGCTCTACCTTGTCATGACCTCTCTCGGTCACTTGGGCATGAAGATTTTCTGGACTGGAGATCAAGGCTGCTTTTGCTTTGGATGTGAGGGATTCAGGAATATTCCAGATTTTTACTGTGCAGTCCTGGCTGCTTGTCACTATGAAGCTTTCTTTCAATCTGGAAAAAAAAAAAAAAAGGAATTAAGAGGAAAAGTGCCAAGTATATGGAAGCGAGAGAGTGGCTTCATTTGTGCAGAAGAAAAGCCTTCTCTTCCTTCTCCTACCAAGACCTACAAACATTCAGTCACTGCTGGGATGTTAAACAGAGCACTTGTGATTTCTGAAGCTCACTTTCATTTTCCTGTTCCTGTGGGAGCCTCCAGCAATTCAGATATTAGTAAAGAGCACTGCTGGCTCTCTTCATCTACACACTCAGGTACACTGCACTCTTGAAAAGGCAAGATGGGCTTCAAAACTGCAGGCAGCAAGAAAGGTGAAGAGCTGACTAAGAGACATGCTGTTCAAACAGGCACTTTTATATTCACATTCTCTGTTGCCCAAGACAAACGGAAGTGAGACTGACAGAAGTGCAAGGTGAACAAAGTGCATCTAAAAACCTTTCTTTCAAACACAAAGCACTACCAGGGATGAACAGCTTCAGAGACAGCATTCCCCAAAACATCCACACTGAGGATCAGCACAAAGATGCACTTCGTGCTTGCAAAGGTAGCTCTGCCCCATCTTTACTACCTTGAGCAAGAGACGGTGCCCACCACATGTGCGTGGCCCAGTCCTTGGGCTACACAGGTCACTTTTCCATCTTTGCGCATCCGCCAGACTCGAAGACTTTTATCCTGTAGTGAAAGATGAGACACTGTTGTGTTTTTCTGACAAGTGATCAATCTCACACATTTACTACATGCATAAGCCTGGCTAGAACTGGGGCCTGCATTCCTCAGGGCATCTGAGGGCAGAATGACCAAGCAGGCTGCACTGCAGCTTGCAGGTTAATTCTGAGCATATGGGGCCAGCTGGCACCTTTGCTTCTAGCACTTTATCTGGCCCACAGTCCTCCATCAGTCTCTCACTAATAACTCCCATGCAAGAGCAAGAAAAACTTGAAAAATGAGACATTTTCTTTCAAGCTGTTAAAGAACAATCAAACAACCAATATTCTCCCAGAAATAATATTAAGAAAAGGATAGTAGTGGGACCTTATATTATGGGGACACAGCAGATCAGAAATTCCATCTCAACAAAAGCCCTTTCCAGATCACCAAAAAGGAACAGCAAAGCTATCCATAAAGATCACTAGAATAAAAAGTTTCATTTAATAAAAAAGAAAGCTTCTATACCTTAGCACAGCTTACAAACATCAGGCCTTTTCTGAAGACATCCAAAGCAAGAATCGTTTCTAAATAGACGAGAAAAAATAGCTGAAGACAAAGCAATACGGTAACTGGACAACAGAAGTGCATGATTATGTGGAGTCTATTGCTTACTGATTGGGGTAAACAGCTCAGACCTCAGACCATATCTGCCTGCATGACAAAGTGACATGTTGTTTATGGCACTCATGTCAATCACTTGTCACCACAAAACCACCTTCAGAGCTACTGCTACATCTTTAATCCACATAAATCTCTCTGCTTGTACAAGGGACCAAGCTGGCAGCTGGAAAAGTCAGGCTATGGTTTACAAAATCACAACAGCATGACTACCTGCTTTCTCCACATCACCACAACACTGCTGTGACACTGTTCCAGAGCACTCAGACTCCAGTCCCCGCCTAAGCATTGCCAGAGGGAAGCTAGATACAGAAACACCTTCAGGCTCCCCTCCCACCCACAGCAGCGCTGCCCTCACCTGTGTGGCCGTACAGGATCTGGCAGTGTGAGGTTGCTAGTTCAAACACCTTCAGCTGAGGGCTGTTGGTAGCCATCACAATGTGAGAATCACCAGGTCCAAGGAACTTCACATCCAGAACCTCGTCATTGTAACCTGCAAACTGAAGATTTGGGAACATTTAACATTCATTCAGAAAACAGATGGTCAGAGAAAAGCACTAAATGGCATCATGCTCAACGAGACTGCATCAGTGTGACCTTTTATTTCATACTCAAGCTTATTAGACATAAGCCAGAGCACAGAACAGACTCTTGGTTAGGACTATTCTGTGTTTTTCATTTGTCTATTTTTGTGCAATATTTTTTCAGACAATTCCTCCAGTGAAATTGGCTTTATGCTTTGTAAATACACATAAGAAACAGCCCAAGGACAGGTCAGAAGAGAGGGAAGTCTTGAACAAAAGCTGTCACCAAAAGCAAAGACGATTCCAAGATGTGGATAAAGGAAAAGGGGGAATGAAGATTGTTACCTGCTTCTTGAGCTGGAGAGTTGGAGCATCATATAAAACAATGTTGTGTTCCACGGACACGGTGACAAACTGATTCCTCCCAGGCACAAGCATGCAGTGGGTCAGACTGCGCTCGCTGGCCTCCTCCTTGGATTCCACAGGCTCAAAGGGCACTGCCTGGGTAAATACACAGGCAGCTGTGGCAACTTCCCAGATTTTCAGGACACCTAACACAAATAATGATAATAAATTATCCATTGGAGCCACTGGTTTTGATAATGATCATCCAGTTGATATCAAACTCTGGCCTCATTACTGAAAAAAGCTATACAGCTTCAAGATAAGACAGCTGGCTGTTCCTAATACAGTGGTGTGTAGGGTCAGAAACATTTTCTTCAGTTTATATCAAACTTTTGTGATTAATTTAAGTCTGTCATAGCACAAACAGCACATCCAGCTGCAAACTATGACAAAAAAAAACATAGCTAAATTGAGACTACCCAAGTGTGCCTGAGCATCCCATCCCTGTCGGAGGAACTCAGGGAGAAAGCTCTGCTCTCCAGTCCTCAAGTTCAGACCAAGGCTCTTATCACACAGAACACACATGCCAGCAACAGCAGCAACACAGGCCTAAATCACCATCTTTGCTCAGCCTCTAAATGGGACAAGGACATGGCACAACGCTCACCTTTGCTGCCAGCTGTGAGGAAGTGCAAGCCTTGGTTCTTCACACCTAGCTGAGAGAAGTCTCCATTTTCAGGTAAGAGAACAGCAGCTTCCACACTCTGCAAGAGAGTTGGCCAAGCACTGGCTGAGACTCGAGGCACTGGAGTCCTGTTTCCACAGGCACCCCACTCCACTGACCCCCAGCCAGGCAGACAGACAACACGAGAATAGAGTTTCCTTATGATTCTCCTTGCTTCTCTCTCTGGCACTGGGAAAACAAAGCCAGGGTCAACATGTTCTCATGCTCCCCAGAAATGACTCCGCTAAGCAAGGAGAGAATGAAAATAAACAGCTTTGGAGCAGAGTTTAACAAACTCTGTAAAGTATAAAGGAAACAAAGCCCGAGCTTGCAATGTCTTTCTCTCTTTAAGAGAAAGCAGCATCACGGGAACAGCGACCTAGAAGCAACAAAGGATTTCAAAGGAATAAGTGAAACGTGAGTTCACCTCATAGACAGGGATGGTTCGTTTGCTTTCTCCTGTTTTCAGGTTCCACACCATGCAGATTTTATCACGGCCAGAACTGCAAGTTAAAAGAGAGTTTCAATGTCAAAGCCATTCAACTCATGCTCAATTCTGAAACAAGTTCAACAGCCTTCCATACAGTGGCAGAGTATTGTCACCAAGCACAGGCACCAAAAGCCTTGATTGCTTCTACGCTGACCGGCTGGCAGGGTGCAGCTTCAGTGAGGATCTGTCCCCTCAACAGACAGCCTTCCCAGACATCACTCAAATGCCCAGTTTTGGGCAGGAGGCAGGGTGAAAGGGACAAAAAGGCTAATCCTCTACAAGTTTTTACCTGACGAGTGTATCTTTATCCGCAGCAAAAGCCAGGGAGGTGACAGCACTGAAATGGCCACTCAACACAGCAACACACTTGCTGGATTTCAGATCCCAGATTCGGATTTTATAGTCCATTGAGGAGGAGAAGAGTTGCAGGCGTGAAATATCAGGGTGGAACTCAACCAGGCTAGACAGAGAGAAATAGACTTGAACAAGGCAGGACTAAGTTGTGACATCCCCACAGCATCAGCCCAATATGCAAACATATATTCTACACACAAGCATCACACTAATACCAGAAGAACAGAAATGACTGAAAACTATGACTCGTTCTTACTGTACAACTCCTGAAGATCCTTTTAGGTTGTGAGTGCAGTACTGCTTGATCATATCCCAGATCTTAATGGTGCTGTCACAGCCACCTCGGAAAAGAAGGACATAAAAGAATGAACTATAGAGAAGAGATCCAGTACATCAGCAACTGTAAAAATTCACAGGTTACAAAAGTATCAGAGAGTAAAATGAAATCCATAACAACCATCAACATCAAAGGGAGCTCACAGACTACTTTACAGTTATCAACATTTAATTAATATATTTTAGGTAGAACGTTAGAACTTTGTTAGGTGTGAGGTCTTGATAGACCATGCAGGCAAAAACTCTCTGATATTGTCTGAATTTAAGAGATTGCTAAATCACACCATATCAAAGTGGGCTAAACTATTCACATTAGACAAAAGCCTGGGCGCTCCCGTGGCGTGGCAAGAAGCAGGGCTGTACCTGTGGCCAGCAGCGTTGAGGTGGAGTCGAAGGCCATGGCAGCGACGGGCGCCACGTGCACCGCCTTCCACGTGCGGACACACTTGTTCTCTTGCCAGTCCCACTGCTTCAGCAGCAGCGCTCGGCTCCCCGTCACCAGCATCTACCCAAAACAGCACAAAGGAACATTGCCTGTCGAGTGGGGTTTGTGCAGCACATCTGTACACACGCGGATACATGAATGGAGCCTCAAGTAACAGTAAACGCAACTGAAACATCAGCTAACGCAGGCTCTGCACACGTACGCAGAATTGATCAAATGGATCTGTTTCCTATCCACAATTACAAATAATAAAAAAGGGACCTTTCCCATGTCTGAGTTCAACTCAGACATGAAGCCAGATGGAAGCCCCTGACACTCTGTGCGGAGACCTCTGGGAACAGACAGTGTCTCCAGGCAGACCCCAGGACTCAGCAGCTTCACCAGGAGGCCCAACAGAGCGGTAGAGAACAACACAAGAACCTACCTCATCATCAGGGCTGAGAACAAAGGAAGTGATATCCTCTTGATCATCCTGTTGATAGGAAGGAAAAGACAGATCAAATCCCCCGTGCAACACTACTGAGGGCTCTCAGGACATGCTTCTACAGGCTTCCTTTGAGCACATCCAACAGCCCTCCCGTTGGGCTTACCATTAACTCTCTGAATTCACATGCATTTCCCAGCCTCCCATCTAATTCTCACTCTTCAGGGTGCCAAAAGAGCTGAAAACTACAGTAAAATACCCTTGGAGACTTCAAAAATATCCGGCAGTTTCGAAAGTCCCCGGACAGGGGCTCTCCTCACCTGCTCGAGGCTGTGCAGCAGAGCTCCCGTTTCTATATCTATTACATTCAACTTGATCCCGCAGGGGCAAAACATGAACTTTCCATCTCGATTAACCTGAAGGGAGAAGGAGAGTCAGAAGCATTTACAGCACCAGACGAACAAGGTGTTTTTAAACAGCTATGTCTCCGCTTTGGCTTTTTTTCCCTCGATACCGGGAGGGAAGCTGATCTTCCTACCTGGACTGGCCCTCCTTTGTAGAAAGGCTCGATCCTCCGCGACACGGCGTAGCTGGAAGAGAAACGGGAAACGCGCGGCGACAGCTCAGAGGCGGCTCCGCTCCCGCGGCCCCGCGCGGGCCCCCGGGGACCCGCGGCCTCCCCGGGGACCCGCGGCCTCCCCGGAGGCCCCGTCCTCCCCCCGCCGCGCTCACTTGCTCTTGAAGCGCACGACGCCGCTGGCGGGCCCGGCCGCCGCCATGCTGCCCGCCTCGCGTGGCGGCCGCTTCCGGCGCTCCCGGTAGCCATGGAGATGAGGGGACCACTTCCGGCGCGCACCAGTGACGCAGGGCCACGCCGGGCTGGGAGGCGGGCGGGCGCCATGTTCGGCGGTAGCGGGGCCGCTGCAGCCGCCGCTCTTCGCTGCCCGTTCGGGAGCCGCTCCCGCCCCCTCAGCGCCCCGAGCAGCCCCCGGGCACGGAAGAGCAGCCTCAGGCCGCACGGGCGCGACAAGGAAAGGCTCACAACGAGTTTCCGCTTTACCAGCATTTTATTGCACATAGACACACAGAGCTGCTTTCATACGGGCTCTGCCGAAGCCCCGGCGTGCTCACCGCAGCCCGGACCGCAGGTGTTTCCGTCACATCTTCCTATAGAGCTTCTTGTTGCAAAGGCAAGTCCTAGCACCAGCTCGGTGCTTGCCTGGCACACTGATCATGACCCATCTTTTAAATAGAGAAGGCATCTTAATAACCATCTTAATAACTTCATGTCCCAGAGCATGGGTAACACTCAGTTCTGCTGGAAGGAACAGCCTGACAAGAGTCCAGGGAATCCCCCTTATGGAGCATCACAGGAACACAGGCAGCCCCAGCCCACTACAGCAATTCTACCAAACCTACTAAAGCACTTGTATGATTTTACATGTCATATTATCTACCATTATAATCTTGCCATTATTTTGTAAGGCTCTTTTCCACAAGCATCAAAAAAAAAAACCACCTCTGAACAGTCACCAGGAAGACAGAAGGCAACTGCTCGGTGCCAGGCATGCGGGCTGGGCAGCTCCTGCTTAGGAAGGCAGGTATAGGCATCACCTACAGCCCCCGGAGATGAACACTACATCCAGCAGAGCCAGCACAGGGGCTCATTTCAGGCTGTCCTTCGGTGATGCTCAGCACTCCAGGGTCACGGTGCAGCCACCACAGCTCCTGTAGGAAGAGGAGAAAGGCACCCTCAGAAACAGCCACAGCCACAACCCCAGCACACGTCCCCCTGTGCTCGCCTCTGCAGCACTCGGCCGTTATCGGAACATGGGTTTCACTGCCCACACACCAGCGCCGTGGGCAATAAGCTTAATGCTCCCTATGCTCTGGGCACAGTTATCTCACCGGCAGCCACGGGAGGCCCGCGGTGACTTTCAGACCGTGCCTGCCGCATGCGACCCGCCCCTGCCCGTAACCCCAAGAGCCCCGAAGTCACAAAATAACTTAAACAACCGCCTCAGCCCCCTCCTTTACTAACCGTCCTCCCCTCTTACCCACACCGCGCTCTGCCCCACTGCGCGGCGCGTGTCTGCGCGCTCCTTATATAACCTCCGCGCGCGCGCGCACGAGACTTGCGCATGCGCATGTGTGGGCGGGGCTGTCAGCCCCGTACCCTGTATAATGCGGCGGTCGCGCGCGAGCCGCAGCGCGCGGCTATTCCTCATTCATGGCGCGGGGCCCGCCAGGCGGGGCGGTGCTCTCGCGAGATCTCCGGGTATAAATAGCGAGCGGGGCGGAGGCGGGGCCTTCTACTCTGAGAGAACACGTAAGTGGTGTGGAGCGGGCGTGATGGCGGCGGGCGCGGCTCGGTGCTGCCGCCGCTTCATCCGCGCCCATCGGCGCCGCCGCCGCCGTGCGGCCGCCCGCGGCCGCCTGGATCGGAGCGGATGGGGCCCCGCCGCTTCGCCGCGGGGCCATTTCCCCGCGCGGAGGGAGATGGCGGCAGCTGACGCGGCCTCTTCTCTGCTTTAGCAAATGGCGGACGACGCCGGTGCTGCGGGAGGTGCAGGAGCCGCCCGAGGGGGCTTCCGCGGCGGCTTCGGGACCGGGCTGCGGGGCCGCGGGCGCGGCCGGGGCAGGGGCCGCGGCAGAGGCCGCGGGGCCCGCGGAGGCAAGGCCGAAGACAAGGAAGTAAGTGCGGGAGGCAGCGGGCGCGGGGCCGAGCGGGAGGGGGTGGCGGGTGCCTCCACTCCCCTTCTTTATAAACTTCCCAGTGGAAAGAGTAGTGAAACTCTTGGAATGAGTTGCCAGAGATGTTGCTGGAGTTCTTGTTCCTGCCACTGCTCAAGAAACGTATGGATGAGGCACTTGAGGACATGGCTTAGCAGGCAGGGTGGGGATGAGTTTATGGTTGGACTTGGTCTCAAAGGGTTTTCCCAACCATAATGATTCTGTGTTTTTAAAGCTCTGTGTGAGGTAATGTGCCCCTTCCTGCAAAGGCTGTAAGGGAAGCTATAGGTGAAAGGGAGCCTGGGTGGGGGTGTTCCCTTGTGCTGGTGGTGCTGCCGATGACTCTTGTCACCAAATTTCTTTTGTAGTGGGTTCCTGTCACCAAACTTGGTCGCCTGGTCAAGGATATGAAGATCAAGTCTCTTGAGGAGATCTATCTCTTCTCACTTCCAATCAAGGTGAGGTGGGATGGTTAAAATCATTACGTAATTTGCAGTGAAAACTGAATTACCTGGACTGTGAAGTTAGCAGTAGTTGCTGCATTTACTGCTTAGGAAGTTCAGACTGAGTCTGTTCTGGTTGAAGGCTTAAATGAAAAAAAAGCTAAGGGGTGATGCTCTCAGTGGAATGGGGCACGATGTGATTATCTGCTGTGTTCTGCCTCATGTCAGGTTGTTCTGTAATGGTTTTGCTCAGTTTTAGGGGGCAAACATGAAAATTGAACTTGCTGTGGTCAACTGCCTAGCAAACTGGAATAATTGTATGACTATGGGCTTATGCTTATTTTTGTTGTAGTTGCTTTATATGTTTGTGTATAGGGTTGCTTTGCCAGCTACTTCTGGTTTAACTGAGAAACATATGACTTGGACTGATAACATGATTTGGTCTTGTAGGAGTCAGAAATTATTGATTTCTTCCTGGGCTCTTCTTTGAAAGATGAGGTTTTGAAGATTATGCCTGTCCAGAAACAGACTCGAGCTGGTCAGCGTACCAGGTTTAAGGTAAATTCTTTATTTTATTTCCTGTTGTGTATTTTGAAAACAGCATGTTTTGACTGCTGTTTTATTGTATGTCCTGTTGCTGGTTTACTTTAGATAATCTTCAGTATTATAATGCTCAGCAGCACAGATCAGTTTATATAGCACCAAAGATTACTGTTCAAGCTATAATAATACTCCTAAATCTTGCTACTGGCTGCCCTAGCACAATTTCAGGTTGGATTTATGCAGTGATTCTGGCTTTCTGGGGCTTTTGGTGAACAGAGAGTTCTTAGATGTGGAGAGGGAACATTGGCTTGAAATTCCTGGGACTTCTGAGTATGAGGCTGTAGCAGGGATTTGAAATCCAGTTCTGTAGCTTTAGCTGTCTTTGACTTAAGAGGAAAGAGGCTGCTTGGGCTATATGCTGTGCTGAGTAAGTTTGAGGGGATAGGACTTGTTTTAATATACTTGCTCATAGTGAGCTGTGGGTGTCACTGCTGAGCACTGTTTGGGTTAATGCTTAGTTTTATCGTGGTGTTGTAGTGTGATGCAGCCACAGCTGACAGCTCTTCTTTTAATTCTAGGCTTTTGTTGCCATTGGGGACTACAATGGCCATGTTGGTCTCGGTGTCAAGTGCTCCAAGGAAGTCGCAACAGCTATTCGAGGGGCGATCATCCTGGCTAAGCTGTCCATTGTACCTGTGCGGCGGGGCTACTGGGGCAACAAGATTGGCAAGCCCCACACCGTGCCCTGCAAGGTGGGCAGGAGCTGCTGCTGTGGCTTTGGCATCGGCATTGGGGGGTGATTGGGGGGTTGTAACTGACTGTCCCTGCACAGGTCACCGGTCGGTGTGGGTCTGTCCTGGTGCGCCTGATCCCAGCTCCCCGTGGTACAGGAATTGTGTCTGCCCCTGTTCCCAAGAAGCTGCTCATGATGGCTGGTATCGATGACTGCTACACCTCGGCCAGGGGCTGTACCGCCACCCTGGGCAACTTTGGTGAGTTGGAGTATTTCAGCTGTTGCTATTTCTTGGTCATTGTTGGGAATATGACATAACAGTTTTTATAGTACTAGTTAATCTGTGCTCTTAACACTCAAGCAGGAGTCAAAGCGACTGCTGTTACTTCTACAGTGCAGGCTAGTCTGCTAAAGGCTCTTCTGAAGTCATGAAAATAGTAGATTTTTTTCCTTTATGTATTGGTTAAAAATCTCCCAATCTGCGCGGTTACACTTGGTTGAAGTAGTGTTAACTGTCGTAAATGGTGAGAGAAAGTAACTTGAGTTTTATATATATAGCAGAGGGATCCTGTTATGGTCTCCCTGATGCATATTAAATTCTACATTTTTAGAGATCAATATGTTGCTATGAGAGCAATTTTCTTTAATGTTAATCTGTAATCATCATCTTGTGTCAATAGCCAAAGCCACCTTTGATGCCATCTCCAAGACTTACAGCTATCTGACCCCTGATCTTTGGAAAGAGACTGTGTTCACCAAGTCTCCTTACCAGGTAAGAGAACAAAATACCCCCAGCTCAATGTCTACCTTTCCTGCCCTGTCACATTCAGAAGTTTGCATCTTTGGATCCAGAGACTTGCTAATTGATTAATAAGGGGAGAGCAGCTGACTGCAACCACATTAAATTTTTCCTTAAGAAAGCTAAGGGCAACAAGGCTTGTACAGCCCCATGTGCTGTGTTCCTAGTGTTTTCCCTTGAGCTGGGGGCTGGTACTGTCTTCCTGATGACTTTGTCCTTCCCTCTGAACTCTCCAGCCAGCTGGAGCTCAGTGTGATGAGTAGTTTCTTTTCCTGTTTAAGAACAGATAGTATTTGGTGGTTATTTGGTGTATATTGCTGTACTTGGAAATGACATTTCATGAAAAACAGAGAAAATAAGAAGACAAAAACTTAAAGGATTGAGCAGAAATAAGCTGTGTCTGAATGCCTCCCCCACCTCCTTGGAAAGGGATCCACTGCTGAGAAAACTTGGTTTGAGAAAACAGCAATGCTGCATTTCTCCTTTTTCTTTTTGCAGGAGTTCACTGATCATCTGGCTAAGACCCACACCAGAGTCTCGGTGCAGAGAACCCAGGCAGCTGCTGTGGCAACTACTTAAGTGGTTTTTGTGCAAGACAATAAAGAGATCAGTGAACCAGAAGTTGTGACTGGATTCATTGGTATGTGTAATGCAGGCAGGTTAAATCTCTGGGGATTTGAGTGGGTTGAGTCCTGTGCCAGAGCTTGAACATCTATTATGCAGAATAGAACATTATGTTACTAATCCTTGTGTTAATCCTACAGGGGTTCCAGAACCAGCTCTGGAAAGAAACAAATGTACAAGTTTATACTGTCCTCCTACAGCATGTAATCTTCACAGTAATTCCGGGATTCCCCCTGGGATCAGGAGGGAATGCTCTGGATACAGCAGGCTAGTGCATTAGCCATGGTCCATGGAGGGAGGCATTCCCAGTGCAGTCAGTTCCTGAATGCGGGGGCTCACATTAGAGTATGGTAAAATCCTCCAGGGATTCAAGGCTGAGCACAGACATGAAAAAGAACTGTACAAAGAGTTTGTGTAGAACTACCTCAAAAGAAGACTCCAGATGTTAGTGGTTTGGCAGATATCTGGCCTCCAAGTTTATTGTACAGGTCAACGTCACAGTTCAAAGCTGCCCCATGCAATAGCAGGTCTGCACACCACTGACAAGTGTGAACCCTGCTGTACTCATTTAGTGATCTGCCTTTTCCTGGGCCTTTCTTTCTTCCATCATCATGTGCTTCTGCTTCATCAAACATGTCCTTGCATTTCCATGGGCACCAAGATCGCCATCTAAAGAGGAAAGAAATCAAGCAAACTGAAGTAGAAGCCCTCTAGCTGTAAAAGAAAAAGAATGAATATTCAGTATGAAGTCTGGCATCCCTTTCTTGGGGCATGGTGCAAACTGCAGAATGAAGAGATGCACAGACCAGTGCATCCATGCTCTGGATGCCAGCTCTGCTCATGATGTCCCCCCACCCAGACTGGTGGTTTCAATGCATCTGAGCACAAAACCAAGCCCAGCTGCTTGCAGCATTTTTCAAGAGCATTTCAACACAAAGATGGGGAATCATCATTTTGAGCCTCTTTTTTCCCCCCTCAGTGTGGTGTTACTACCAGAGCATGTTGCTGCACTCACATTTGTCCTGATAGGCTTTGGTGACTTGAAGGAGCTGCTCCATCTCCTTGGCGCAGTTCTGGAACTGATTGGGCCCTTCCCTGTGTTGGCAGGCTGCAAACCGTTCCCGCACGATGGCCACGATCTCTCGATCCACCATTCTGGGCAGAACAGGGGGTTAACAGTAACCAGAGCTGCAGCAGGGCTGAGCGAGGAGGCCGTGATGCAACACGGGGGCTCGGCTCCAGGTTTTTGTGGTGCAGTTGGGACTTTGTGCTGCAGGGATGTGTCCTATGCAGGTTCTGCTCGTGGCTCTGCTGTGCCACAGGGGATGCAGGCCAGGGTGAGCACCCATGTCCTGCTGCAGAGCAGGAGCTGCTTTTCTAAGCCTTTTGGCAAACCCTCCACCCCAACAACACCCCAAAGGTTCCCACCAAAACCCGGGACAGCTTTGTGAATTTAAACCAACTGCTGCCCTGCTTGGTGCACAGGTCGGAGCTCGGTGGTGTGCCAGGGAGACCTGCCCACGTGCTGTACCTGTCCCTCCTCCACTGCGCCTCGGCCTCGAAGAAGCACAGGTAGTCGCCCTCCACACACTCGCTCACGTCGGGCACGCGGCGGAACTGCTGGTGGTAGTAGTAGTATTTGTTCCTGTTCTGCTGCCGCTCGATCCACTCTGCAACGAGCAGCCCCGTGGTGAGGAGCCCCCAGGCCGGGGGGCTGCTGCAGCGCGGGCTGTGGCCTCACCTCCCACCTTTGTGTGGAGCCCGTGTGTCCCGTGTCTCGTATACCTGTGTCCTCTGTGTGTCCCCTTGCTGCCCTTGTGTGTTGCACATTCCTGCATCTCTGTCCTTGTGTGTTTGTCCCATGTCCCTGTGTGTCTACCCATGTCCTTGCAGGCTTGTCCTGTGTCCCTCTGCACTTCAGCATTTGTGTCCAGTGTTCCTGTGTCAGCGTTCCTGTGTTTGTGTCCCATGTCCCTCTGTGTCTGTCTCAATATCCGTATGTTCGTGTCCCTGTCTCGGGTGTCCTTGCAGGCTTGTCCTGTGTCCCTCTGCAGTTTTGGGTTTGCGTCCAGTGTTCCTGTCTCAGTGTCCATGTGTTTGTGTCCCATGTCCCTGTGTATCTTAGCATGGGTGCCATGTCCCCGTGTATCTTAGCACGCGTGTCCTTGTGTTTGCATCCCACATCCTTGTGCGCCTGTCTCAATATCCGTGTCCCGGGTGTCCCTGTCCCGGGTGTCCCTGTCCCGGGTGTCCTTGCAGCTTTGTCCCCGTGTCCCCGCGTGTCAGCCTCGCTCACCCCTCCCCGCCGCGCGCCCCGGGTGCCCGTGCCGCGGCTCCCCGCGCCGGTACCCGCCGCCGCTGGGCAGCTCCCCGGGCAGCGGCGCTCGCGAGGCGCCCGTACCTCGGATCAAGGTGACGGGCCTGTCGATGACATTGTTGAAGACGGCCTGGAAGAACTCGACCGGGTTGGGCAGCGACGTGGCCCTCTCCCCGACCGGGGTGCGCTTCGGCGGCGCCTTGTACACCTCCCAGTCCGTGTCCTCCGGCATGGCGGCGGCGGCGGCGCCCGGGACAAGATGGCGGCCCCCTCACGGCCCGCGGCGGCGGCAGCACCGAGCTCGGGGGCGCCGCTCTGCGCATGCTCCGTACGGGCACCCCCCCCGCCCCGCATTGCGCATGCGGGAGGCTCCCGCTGCATGCTGGGAATCGTAGTCCCCGCCTCTCCCGGTGCATGCTGGGAATCGTAGTTCGCCTGTCCCTCGGGCTCCCGGCGGTGCCGTTAAGGGACATGGCGGCGGCGCCCCCGGGGCCACCGAGATCCGGTTGCTGCGGGGCAGGCCCCGGTAACGGCCGGCCGGGCTTCCCCGGCGGCCCTGGCCGCGGCTCCCGGGCTGGCAGCTGGTTTTACCACGGTCGGGGTGTCATATTCACGTGCTCCACTTTATTTATTTATTTATTTATTTATCTATTTATTTAATTTTTAAGAGCCAAGAAACTGCAATGAAGCAGAGGGAGTGAGTGAGTTATTGGAGTCGTAGCTCACGGGCAGTTTTTAACACCTGCGAGGTGTCTGTAACTGTTGATCGCCTGTAGTGAGGGCAGCTGCGGCGCTGGGAGCAGCCTTTTCCAGCCCAAAACTAGGGAAGGAGCACAGCCCACGGCCACGGTGCGGTCTGCTGCCTTCGGCCCTTGTCCAGGCAGGATTATGGATCCCGGCGAGGAGCCTGGGCTCACGGGGAGACGTTTCCCGTGTGGTTTCTTCCTGAGCAGACTGCTGGATGCAGCAGGTTTGGCTCCCCGCGTGCTCGGCGTGAGCGTTCCCAGCTTTTGTTGTGTTGTCCTGCGATGAGGAAGCTCCTGTGATTGATTCCATTCATGTCCAGCTTGTCTGGGGGGGATAAGAGTAAGCTGAGACAGCAGCAATTGACCTTTATCACGTCGCAGCTGCTGTCAGTGCCAGGCGCTGCTCGGTGTGTAATGAATACAGCGCCCAATGAAGCTAGCAGCTAAATTTGTGTCTTCTGAGGGATAAACATCTTAAGTATTAGCCCGGGGTAGCACTTACTTGTAGCCTCTTCTGCTGCTGGCCTGGGCTGAAGACGTCCCATGGTTGGTAAAGCTCCGCACTGCTGCCTGGTGGATTGCAGGGAGAGGGGCAGCGAGCGGGGCCGGGGGCTCCCTTGGGCTGCGTGGACATTTCAAATGGGGGAGCACGGACACAGGTCCTCTTGGCTTGGAAACGAGCTCGGTGGAAAGTGCCACCGGGTGCTGGCACTGATCTTATCTAAATCTAACTCTTCCCTGCTTGGAGGGGCTCCCCAGTATTGTAAGAATTCATGCGTGCCTCTCCAAGGCGCTGTGGATTTTTCTGCCCGGTACAACATGACCTTGTGATTGTGGCTTATACGTTTAGCGCTTCTAAAGTAACTTTCAAGGTGCATATTTAGCGTGCGCTTGTTATTACTGACTCCTTTGAGCATCTTTTCCTGTTTCTTGTTAGCTGTGTTCGTCTGCTGCCGTTTGCCTTGAGTGCTGGAAGGACAGGACATACCCCACGGATGCTAACGAGGCCCTTTTAGTGCTTCTGCACACAAAATTGATAATCACAATTAACACCACAGAAGGGCCAATCTGTTAAAGAGCTTATTTCTCCTTGAAAAAAGTCCTTGAGCAGAAAGGGGAGGAATGATTTTCAGCTTGCTTTTAGTTAATCCACATCATTTGTCCAGAGATTCTGTAAATTCTGTGATACAAGTGATGGAATCCTGAACAAAACCCCTTCTGTTACGGACTTCTTTGGGATTGCAGAGCCAAGAACCCCTGGAGCGCCCCGAGGTTCAAGGGCAGACGTCCCTTTGTGCCTTGGGGCTGGTCCCTTGGGATCCCCTCGTGGGCCTGGGAGGTGAATTTTGTTGCCCTTCTCTCCGCAGTCGCACCGCAAGTTCTCGGCTCCCCGCCACGGCCACCTGGGCTTCCTCCCGCACAAGAGGAGCTGGCGGCACCGAGGGAAGGTGAAGACGTGGCCCAAGGACGACCCCAGCAAGCCGGTGCACCTGACGGCTTTCCTGGGCTACAAGGCTGGCATGACGCACACCCTGCGGGAGGTGCACAGGCCTGGGCTCCGTAAGGCTGCGCTGGAGAGGGAGAGGGGCAGAGGGAACATGCAGGGAGAGGAAAGAGGGAGCGGGATTGCTGGGAGCAGGGCCTGCGCGTGGAAACGGGTGGTGGAGCACAGGGCTTCCAGGCTGCCTCCTAGGCATCTGGATGGCCAAAGGCCACCTCGTGGCCAGGGTGGGCTGGGTTTGGAGGCTCCTGGGGTGCCCCCTCACCAGAATGATGTCCGGTGGTTTGTTGGATCCTGCTGAGAGAAGGACCCTGCAGGGTAACTGCCTGATAAGAGCCGGTTTTGTGAAATCCTGCTGGGGAAGTTTACAGCGTGGTCCTTAGGGATGCCTGCAGGATAGGACTTAAGCTCCAGGGTGGGCAGGAGCTGCACAACTTGCTGTTCCCTCCACCATGAGGGGAGCGGGTTAAAGTGTGCTGGGCCATGGGGACTAACCTGCTGTCTAAGGATCAGCCCCTGTATGGCCCTGCAGCAAGGCAGACAGAGAGCAGAAGGCCAACCCATCCCCGGAGCTGCTCCCTGCAATGGCCCGGGCTGCAACCAGCTCACGGGCAGCAAATTGGGGCTGGGCAATGCTGAGCTCCGTGTCCCTGAGGGACGTTTCCCTTCGCTGTCTCGCAGGCATCTCCAAGAGGGAGGAGGTGGAGGCAGTGACCATCATCGAGACCCCCCCCATGGTGGTGGTGGGAGTCGTGGGGTACATAGAAACGCAGCGAGGCTTGAGAAATTTCAAGACCGTGTTTGCTGAGCACATCAGCGACGAGTGCAGGCGCCGTTTCTACAAGAACTGGTAGGAGCATCCCCGGCCGGGCCGCGTTGCTGGGGCTCTGTGGGCAGGGAGCCCTTCCCAGACCTTCCCTGAAGCCCTGCGTGATGTACAACCACTGGAAACCCTTCTGCTACAGGCAGCTGGCTCTGGGTGCAGTGAAACAGTCCCTTAGCCATGCACAGAAGTGCTATAAACACTTATTTTGTTGGGAATCTGCATATGTAAATTTATTGCGAGAGCTGAACTGAGGTGGCTGTCTCCAGAACATCACTCGGCAGCACATGCCACAGGTTTGGTTTCTTGTTTGTAGGCTGGGCCCATCCACCCTGTTAAACTGGAATGCTCAACCAAAGCACCAAAGGATGGGAATAAAACCTAGATTTCCCAGATGGAAAGGCCATGCAGATTGTGATCCCTGGCCCTTGTAAGCATTGTCTCTGCAAATCCCACACTGGGAGAGAGGAAAATAGAAACATGAATTTCATAACTGTACAAATCGTGTCTCCTACAAGAGCGCCCATCCACCATCAGATCCACCCACCATGTCCCTGATCCCTGTCAGACTGTTTTCTTTTTTCTCCACTTAGCTCTGATTATGTGTTTGTGTTTTGGTGGTACTGAGCAGAGCTGTGAGAGAAAGCTATGGAAAAGTTCCGAGTCAGCCCTTTTTGTGGCTCATTATTCACTTTCCCCCTTCTCACCTTGGCTTTGGGCAGCCAGGTTTGGTACTTGGTGCCTCCAGGAAAGCAGCTGGCATTGCCCTGGCTCCTGCACTTCCCTGCTCTGCACTGAGGGATGTCCCTTGCTTTCGTCGCAGGCACAAGAGCAAGAAGAAGGCCTTCACCAAGTACTGCAAAAAATGGCAGGATGAGGATGGCAAGAAGCAGCTGGAGAAGGACTTTTCAGCCATGAAGAAGTACTGCAAGGTCATCCGTGTCATTATGCACACCCAGGTCAGTGCCTCGTGCAGGGGGATAGGAGTGGGTGGGTTTGGGGGTCCAGCTGAGCTCAGGAACATGGAAGGAGGGGATGTCCTTCCATCCATGGGCTTGTCCAGGTGGCATCAGGGGAGGCAGATGCCAGGCAGAGGGTGTGGGACGGGGCACACAGACAGCAGGAGGTGCAGACTGATATTTCCAGCCACCTCTGGACACCAGCCCGTCCCTCTGGGCTGGGCTCAGCCAAGCTCCCAGTCCAGGAGCCCTAGCGAAGGCCGTGGCTCTATCAGGCTCCCTGCCTCGGGGTGGGGAGCCCATGTCCCACCGAGGGGAGCAGACCTTGTGCTCCTGAGGGCCTCAGCAGGTGCTGAGCCTTGTGGCAGCAGGGAACTGAGGCCTCCTGATCACCTTGAATTAGCAATCGGTGTCAAATGTTGGGGTAAAAATAACTGATGGGCAGACTCAGTTTTGCCAGATGCTGGTTATTGGATACACAGGGGCCATCTGCATACTGATCCCTTGAGAGCTAATGGTTTAATTGGAGCCAAGGGCAGAGCTAAACTAACTTGAAGCTGCTTTGTGGCTGGCACAGACTCTTGCACCCTCCTGACAAAGTCACTGTGGTGGTTTGGTGGGCACTGGGAGAGAATGGAAGCACCTCATGGTGGGAGCTGGAAATAACGGCTCCATGTGGAAGTGAGGATGGAGCACGATGGAAGGGAGGTGCTGACCTGGTGGCTGAGACCAGGAAGGACTCAGACCTCCTCCAAGCAGCTCCTGTATCTACTTCCACCATGCTCAACCCTTGGGTTGTGCAGCAGCCCTGCCTGGACTGGGAGCACTGGGAGGGAGCTCTGCATGCTGGGCTGGGCAGCAGCAATGGGCACCTGGCCTGGGAGCTGCTTGCAGCTGGGTGCTCCGGGCTGCTGGCTGGTGCATCACACCCATAGCAGGAGGGGAGCTGGAAGAGAGAGGGGCCTCGGGGACAGGACTCTTGGATGATCCCTGGATCACAGCTGCTTTTAAGGCAGGGAGAGTGGGGTGGTTGCACTCAAGGTGCTGACTCCCGCCCTGGCTTGCTGGCTGTCAGGAAAGGGGCTGGCTGTGCGGTTGGGAAGCACCGGAGCTGGCCCTGCTCGCCCCTCGCAGCTCTCATGCGCTGGGTGACGCGGCCTGCTGCACATTCCTGCCCGTGGGGTGAAACGTTTTCCCCGTCACACTGTTGCAGATGAAGCTGCTCCCGCTGCGGCAGAAGAAGGCCCACGTGATGGAGATCCAGGTGAATGGCGGGACAGTGGCAGAAAAGGTTGACTGGGCCCGCGAGAAGCTGGAGAAGCAGATTTCTGTGCACAGTGTCTTCAGCCAGAACGAGATGATCGATGTCATTGGTGTGACCAAGGGGCACGGGATGAAAGGTACAAAGCATGGGGACCTCTGCCAGGGGCTTGGCTCTGTCTGTCCCTCTCAGGTGACATTGCCCACCAAGTAGAGCTGCAAAAGGAGAATGTGACCTGTGCTGAGAACTCCCCAACTCCTTTCACAGGGGAAAGCAAGGAGCCCCTGGGCCTCAGCTGTGACGTGCGTTCCCCATGCAGCAGAGCTTGGCCCCTTTATCTCAGCAAGGACCATGTTATCCGCACTTGCTGACGTTCTCAGCCCTGTCCCGTCACGCTTGCAGGGGTGACAAGCCGCTGGCACTCCAAGAAGCTGCCCAGGAAGACGCACAAGGGCTTACGCAAGGTCGCGTGCATCGGAGCCTGGCACCCGGCCCGGGTTGGCTACTCCATTGCCCGGGCTGGCCAGAAGGGCTACCACCACCGCACCGAGCTCAACAAGAAGGTAGGGCCCAGGGGGGCTCCCTTGCGGCACCTCCCTGCCTGCCTCCCCACTTGCTTCCCACCCGGTTGTCACCATCCTTCTTTCCACGATGACCTCAGTGGGTGACCAGCTTCTCAGATCTTGCTGTAGGGATCTGCAGTGCTCTCTGCTCGTGTTTTCAACAATGCTTGCTCCTTGCACAGGGGACACAGCATGGGGAACACACTTCAGTGGTGATCGTGTCACCCCTCTAACACCTACCTGCCAGGGAGCAGGAGAGTTACCAACAGCCTTTCCTCCTGTTTCTAGATTTACCGCATTGGCCGCGGGATCCACGTGGAGGATGGCAAACTGGTGAAGAACAACGCCTCGACGAGCTACGACATGACGGAGAAGTCCATCACCCCTCTGGTAAGGGCCAAGAGGGCTACAGCCAGCCCTGGCTGCAGAGATCTGCACCAGGAATGTAATTGCCCAGCTGGAGACTGCGACTGGAGACATAGGAAAACATAAGAAATTATTTGAATTCCACTGAGGGAAATGCAGTGATTCTCTCCCTCCTGTTTTATACATAGAAAGCCATCTCTGTGGGATTTTTTTAGGCCCTCTGTTATTCCCCCACATCTTGTGTTCAGCTGATAGGCTGGACAAGGACTAAGGACTTTGGTTTTTAAGAAAACAGCTTTTTTTCCACTGAAAACGTTAGTGTGGACACGTCTGCCGCCATCCAGCTCTCCTGTGTCCCAACTGTCTGTCTCCCTGTCCCCACAGGGTGGCTTTCCTCACTATGGGGAGGTCAACAACGACTTCCTGATGCTGAAGGGCTGTGTTGTGGGCACCAAGAAGCGAGTGCTCACTCTGCGGAAGGTGAGTGCGCGGCTGGCGCTGGGGAGGAAGAGGCTGTAGCTCTTTGGTGACACATTTACTGCATGGAGTTGGCTGCTGGCTCCAAATGTTCTCTGCGTGGGGCAGCAGGGGTTTCGCAGAGGGGCAGCGCTGTGCAGCTCTTCTTGCCACGGGTTCTGCTTCCAGCTCGGTGGGTCTCCGTTTGCAGCTAGGTGGGTCGTGGCTGCGTGCAGCCTGCTGTATCCTCTCACTGCAGAAAGGAGCTGCAAACCTTTGGGGCTGTGGTGGGGGCCTGCGAGTGGAAACCTTGGCCAGAAGCAGGCTGCGAGGGAATGAAGTGCTAAGTGAAGGGCAGGCTCATTTCAGAGCTGCTTTGCAGTCCAAGGCCTCACCCGCTGCCTGACCACCGGCTGCTGCTCTGAGGAAGCAGATTTTCATGCCTAAGGGGTGCTCCTAGGATATTTTAATGCTGCTTCCATCAAAGCAGGTGCTCAGGGTTTTTTTTGGCAAAAATAAACCTACTGCATCGTGACTTCTCTCTTCCAGTCCCTTCTGGTGCACACAAGCCGCCGCTCTCAGGAAGTCATTGAACTCAAGTTCATTGATACCACTTCCAAGTTTGGCCACGGCTGCTTCCAGACGCCGCAGGAGAAGCGGGCGTTCATGGTGAGTTGTGCCCCGTGCCAGCTCCCAGGCCCTCCTCACAGCTGGGGCTGGAGCAACTCACTCACTGCAGCCAAGCGTCTGTTGCTAGGTACAACAACAGCCAAATGAATGATCAGGACTGTCTTGCCTGAAAGACAGGCATGAATTCAATTCACACACTAGAAATTATGCTAAGGAAGAATAGGATGGTTGTGTGACTGATCCAGGACAGCCAGCTAGCGATTAATATACCACATGGCCCACCAGTTTCCATTCTGCATGGGATGTTTTAAACAAACAGTTAACTTGGCAGCCGTTGCAGTGGACATATGGTCTTTTTCACCCATAATTGTGCATTTCTTTGATTTGGTTGGAATGATTTATAACTTTAATGTTCTTAGGAGGAAAAGGTTGGGTCAAATTCAACAACAATCTTGAGATTCTTTTGTCAGGAAGCTTTTAAAAAGGCTAAGCAGTCTATTTTTCTTAAATCCAGTGCAAAAAAAAAAATCCAAAATGAGCAGAATTTCCTGGATACTTTTGAAGCCTACATCAGGCTGGTCATAAGTCTGAATATGAAACTGAGGAAACATTAAGCGAGCCAGGTCTTCAGCTAGCATAAAGAAACTTCCTGCATACCACGCAGACGTGAAGCAGGGCCTGCAGCCCTCAATCCCATGCGAATCCCATTGCCTAAGCTGCCTTAGCTGCTGGAAGGAGGATTGGCTTTTCAGTGCCTTGGCAGAGCTCTTAGGCTTAAGTTATTTGCCTTCAACTGAGTGTTAGGAGCTGTTCTGCAGTGAGTGCATCTGTGTTCTGCTCTTGCTGTAAGTCCTGAGCAGCTGTGACATGGTCCTTAGTGACAGGAGATGTTTTTGCATTGTTGGAGATGTTTATTTGCCTATTTTGTGTTGTGGGATGCACATGTCCTCCCTGTTTAAGAGGGTAAGGGGTAAGATTTGTTTTGGCTGGCAGTAGAGGAACAGTAACTGCCGTAACCTGCTCCTGGGTGGCTGCCTTGGTCCAGTTCAGCTCTGTTTCTTAGATGGTGGAAACCCCTGCACCTCTGCTGAGGTGGCTGATGAGAATCTGTCCCTCTGGCTGTGGGTGACCTTGCCTGGTCCAGGGCTCGTGCAGCCTCCTGGGGGCTCCTGGAAGCCATCCCGAGCCCAGCTGCTCCGCTCCGTGCCCGGCTGCGGGCCAGCTGCCAGGCTCAGCAGCAGGGCACTCCTTGCCGCTCGCGCTGCTCCGTGCTGCCCACGTAACCCACGTGTGTGCACGGGCAGTGACTCGGTGATTCCTCCAGAGCTCGGAAGGCCCTTGCGGATGCAGGTGAATGAGAGCACAGAGCTACCAGGCAGGGGCAGAGACCACGAGCAGCCTTGAACGGCAGAAAGGGCCCAGTTCTGTGGCAGCCAGCCCGCTAGCCAGCTTTGTGTGCCACACACACCCTGACCTCTCCTCTCACTCTCTTTCAGGGTCCTCAGAAGAAGCACTTGCTGAAAGAGAAGCACGGGCAGCAGGAGCTGTAAGGGCCGAGATCTGCTCGGCTGCTGTAACTGGGTACCTTCAATAAAGAGGCTTTAAGCCCTGCCTGCTCCCTGCCTTCCTTCCAGAGGGGTCATGTTGTCCATATCGAGTGGGCAACTCTGTGTCCCCCAGGCTCCTTGATACGCAGGGATGGGACAGGTACCGCTCAGAGCTACCACCACATGTCTGCTCTGTCCTTTGGATCCTCCCTTGCTTTTTCCCAAAGAACTTCCTCACTGCCTGCATTCCCCTAAACCGTAGTGTAGCCATGGTGGGATCGGATTGCCATTCCTGTATTCCAGAGGAGAGCAGGTACCAGCATTTTTCTCCGAGCTGCAGCTGGGAATACAGGGCGTCCGCATCACTTGCTTCTGCCCGGTTTCATGGACAGGGTTTTTACTCCTGTCTCCCACATGCACACACAGACATGCGCTCCTCTTGCCAGGCTGGAAGCATGACTTCCAGCTGCACTAATCCCCACGATCCCGCCCACGGAAACTTGCATACACTGAGATGCCTCGCTAGGTAAAACTGGGCAGTGATGGATTTATTCAGATTTTTGGACTCTTTGTCCCACCTGTATCTTCTTGCAGCCCAGCTGCCTGCGGGGAGGGTAATGAAGTGTCCTGGAGTTGTGATCCCTGCTGATCCAAAATGTCCCAACTCCTCAAGCGCAGAAACAGTCTGGGAATCTTGGACGCTCTTTGGGAAAGTGGAAAGCCCAGCCCTCCACTGCTCCAGGGCTGCCCCCTTGTCACCTCGTGGGAGGTGGATGAAGTTCTTGGGTGTCTCCAGGAATCCCCATCCCTTGGGGTCTGGTTCTGCTCCGAGCCTGACCTTGCAGCATGTCAAGGAGGTGGCGGCTCCTCCAATGCGCAGGTGAGGCCGAGGACGCGATGGACCGAGATGCCCAGAGCCCGGAGTCACTGTGTGACACAACCAGTGGCCGGCCCTGGCCAGCGGGGTGTCCCAGCACGGTCCCCAGCCCTGCGCAGCGCCCTGCCTGCTATGGGGCTGCACTTCAGGGCCTCTCCACGCCGGCCGGTAGGTCCCTGGGGAGCCCCGCGGCGGTTGCGTGGGGATCCAGGCCAGAATGCATGATGGGGATGATCAGGTCATCCATGTTCGGCATCACCAAAACCTTCTGAAAAGAAGCAGCCAGAAAAAAAAGACAAATAAGCAGCTTTAAATAATGACATAGAGGAATGACATTGCTGCCTTTCTTGCTAGGAAGAAGCAGAAAGCAAACCCATGGGGGCCTGGTGATGGCAAATCTCCCGAGTATCCCCACACTGGAGAGGAAGGGTGAACTGGGTCCTTCTGGGACACATCTGCTGGACACTGCTAATCCCTCCTGCTCTGGGTAACGCTGGACACATTGTGGGAAAGCAGCTTTTGCTCAAGCACCCGGGTGTAGCAGCCCGAGCTGGGGGTTACTGAAGCCCTGTTTCTTGGCTGTCCTAGGAGGGCCAGCGCAGGCCCAGGGTGGCGTTTTCCCAGGTATAAACCCGCCCTGCCCCTGGTAGGGCAATCCCTGTGCTCGGGGGAGCCGGCGCTGCCGCTGCCCGCGCGCCGCACCTGCAGCTCGTGCTGCAGCCTCCTCGCGATGCCCTCGCTCACGTGCAGGCAGGGCAGCGCGCGCCCGCCCAGCTTGGGCCGCACGCTCAGCTCCAGCCGCGGCGGCGCGCGGAAGCCGTACCTGCCGGGGCAGGGGGCACACGTGTCCCGTGTCCCGCGTCCCACACGTGCCAGAGTCCTGGCAGGAGGCGCCCGGGGGCTGAGCCCGGCCCTGGGCTGCCGAGTGCCAGGGGAGCCGCCAGCGCCGAGCCTGCTCCTCGGCCGGGGAGCGGGGCACGCGCAGCAGGGACCCGTGTCCGTGCGCGGGGACACGAGGGCCACCTACCACACGCGGTCCGTTGGCGGCGGAGGGACGTTCACCGCCAGGGTGCCCGCCAGCTCCTGCACCTCCATGGTGAGCAGCAGCGGCGTGTTGGACACCTCCTCCATCTTCTTCCTGAGGAACTCGTTCTCGGTGGCCCTCTGGAAGCAGCGGGACCTGGCGATCTTGTCCACGAAGCGCAGGATGGCGCGGCCCGCGCTGCCGCCGCCGCCGGGGCTACACCGGGAAGCGCAGCTGAGCGG
>VZSG01000866.1:0-18639 GCA_013398315.1 Nothoprocta pentlandii
TATGCTTTTATCATGCCCCAATTGGAATAAAAAAGAAAATTACAATCACTGCAGGATCAGGCCCTTAATCCTTCTCCCCTGCATATATACACAATATATTAGGCCTCATGGTTTGAGGAAGGAGGAACACGCAGGTTGTTGCTGTATGTTCTGCAGTAATTCATACATTCATGCTCCTGATCAGATACCTGGGCATAAAAATTAATAGCTCTGAATTGGTGAACTCTGAGCTTCAGAGCTCTGGGTGACAGAATTGGTGGTCATTTGAATTTTGCCAGAAATGAAAAGGACATTGCAACAGAAAGGCAACAAAATACGGCTGTATTTTTATAGTTGTAAAATATGGACCCTGTACAGGAGAAAAGACAACATAAAATGGAGGAGGAGAAGAACAACATAAAATGGAGGAAAGGACAAAATTCTCAATAGCAGAATTACAGACATCACAGCTATAAAGAAAAGAGATTTTAAAACTTAGACATGTACAGATATGACATACAGATATGCAAGCTACAGAAATTTAATCTTTAAAGTTCCCTCCACATTTTGAAATCTCTGAATTAAAATCTAGCTTAAAGGCAAAACAACCACTAAAGCCGCATTGCAAGATTACCCATTCTTTTAAGTCCTCAGTAATTTTCCTCACCAAATGTATATATCCAGTTCCCCTGGCCAGCCCGCCAGCCTGACTTTTCCTCTCTCTTTCTCTCCCGCTCTCTTCTCCCCCTTCCTTTCCCCCCAATAGGGGGTGAGATTGTTTTTCACATTATTAGCTCGGCTTTATTGCTTGGGCATAGTGCGTACACCCCTTTCATTATCATTTCCAAGAGGAAGCTAAACTGCATATTGAAGAAAGAAAGTACAAAAGAAATGCATTAACATTTGAATATTAATTAATCAGTGCAATGAACTACCGCAGTCCACTCAAGCTGGTATTTCTAACACTGTATGCTTTGTCACAACAAAATAATGCAGCAACGTTCAAGCAGAAGGGGCAAAGCACTTAGCATGTCCAGAGCACTAATGCATTAAATTTAAGAGTTGGGATAAGTGTTTTTAAATGCCTCAAAACAGCTTTTTGTCTTCTATGTATTGTCCTCCACTGGGTGAGCAGATAATAACCTAAGATGAGATTTCTAACATTGATTTTATGCAAAATTATTATTGACTTCAAAAAGAGTTTCATCCACAGGTTAATGGAATGCCCCTGAAGTCTTTCTTTTAAGTAAATAGCAAGCCTGTTTCTATTTTAAAGTATATTTTACTGAAGTAATCTTTGAAATAGGTAAGAACACTAAATAATAAGTAACTGTTTGTGACAACATTTTTTTCTTACTTGTCTTACTAATCTAAAAAAAATGGTAATCATGTGTCAGTCACTGAGGTAAATAAAATAAAATAAAATAAAATAAAATAAAATAAAATAAAATAAAATACACACACCCCAAAAGGCAGAGGAAGATTTCTCTCCTATCACTAGCAGAAAAATGAAATATAGCAAACAAAATACTGCCTTGAACCAAGCCATGCATAGATTATTAATTTGGTGCAGTTCTTGCTGATAGTCCTCATATCTGGTGAAAGTATACTTGTCACATATTGAATATATGTATATATATGTATATATATTTGGTATAATTCCCATAAATGCATGTTTGGCTATGGATAAGGTTTTTTTAAATAAAATGTGCTTTCTTTACTCACAAATAATACTGATAAACAGATCATCAGATTCATTTTTTAATTAAATATGTGAAAGCACTTGATTTATTTCATTAACATAAAAACTATGGCAGCTGAATACATTTTTGATCAGGTATTTAATGTTTTTATTCCAAGTTAAACCAGAAAATACATTTGTTGTCTAGGTAGTATTTTTGGAATTAGGTAATACTATTAAAAAAAAAAAAAACCAATAACTTAACATTTAGATTAGCTTAATTCTGACTTGTTTGTACCTTCTATTGTCTTCTTTTTTTCACTTCAACCATATTTTTCATGTATATATCCTCTAGGTATATCTTCTTAAGGATAAATAAATACTGTAAAAAACCTTACAGTTTTCACTTTAAATTATACACTTTAAAGCTATTAACATTTTAGTCTTTATTTAACTAGAGGTGATAGTGGTTCCAGAGGTAACCAGAGAAGAATTTGTTTAAAGCCTCATTGTTCCTCTTATTTGTAACAATGCAAGGAAATCATACATTCCTTAAAAGTTCAACTTTTCCTTCATGTAACTTAAAAAAAAAAAAAAAGATAATTCTAATCAAAACTGTCTTCAAATGTTTTTGAATTTATACTGTAGATGCCAAATAAAATCACACTGATGATCTGTACACATTTATGTCTAAGGTTGAAAGAAAATTAGCAATAAATAGGCATGTAAGCAGGCTTTGTTATGATGTACCGCATAATGCAGCTGCTCAGATAATTTTGTCTTTTTGTGAGTTTTAACATATTTTATATTCCACAAATTAGGTGAAACTGCTGTATTTACTACACTTTCAATCCTTTTATTTTAACCTCAAATAGGGAAATAAAGCTATATAGTTCATAGAATATTTGTTCTTTCTTAATATAAAACTTCCATGTCTTTGGCTAAATTTGTGGAAAATTATAGCTAAGGCCTACATAAAGCACGCACACCTTTACTGGTGGATGGAGAAATACAAAAGATTCCCTGCTTGGGCAGAACTACGGAGGTACTTCTATACCTAGTCCAGTGTTGCAGATGAATATAGTTTATCATACTCACAAAAAAATGCTAGGAAATGCCTTTTTTAATACATTTGTATTTTCTCCTTTTAAGCAACATTTACTTGCAGTGGATTTTAGGCTGACATTTTTGCTACCCTGCAGACCAACTGCTATAATTTACAGATATTTCTAAGTTGTACATCCTGTTTTCATGCTATTCGGGCAGCATTCAGATTGAAACATTGCAGACATTACTCAAAGCTCCTCTACATTTAGCCTTATTTTTTAGATTTACTGAGAAATGTCTAGTCTCTACATGCTTTTAAAGCTTAAGCCAAGTACATTCGAAGCTTGACAATGTTTTAAGTGAGACTTTTTCATGTGTTCCTACACTTAGTGGAAAGATTGTAGTCTCACTTCTAGAGGCTTGAATGGAGTATATTATGCTCTATTGTCAGGAAGCATTCACAGTCTGTCACATTACCGTTAGAGATGTGTATAAAAGAGTAATTATTATAAGCTGACATCCAGAAAATGTAAATAAAAATAGATAAACCTTAAAGGAAAATTATTCTGTACGATTTGGGTACTGTTTGTGTCCAGATGTTTAATGTCAGGACACTAAAACGTTTTTTAGCATAGGACCTAGACGGTAGAATAATTTCGTGTTTATACAAGAAACAGAATCGTGTTTTTCTTAGCTCTGCATTTAGTTAGTTCCTTATCGAAGTAGATAAATACCTACATCTAAACACAATGAGTTATCAGTAATGCAGTATTTAAATAGATGAATGGTATAATACTTTTAATTCATTTCCTATGCTTCAGCTGTATCAGACAGAAAAAGTATTTACATCCAAGAAGAAAATGTGCAGTTTTCTAAAAAAAGAGGTAGCAAATATTGTAGCAAGAGATGGTACTAAATAATGTGTTTTTTGATTTTGCTGTTAGAATTAATCCTGCTGTTTTATGAAAATGTTTGATTCCAGTGTTATAGCAGAGATTGCCTGCCAAAATGATAGATGCCTTAAAAGAAGCTTTGATAAATAAAATCCTGCAGACCTTGGCAGTCACAGTTTCCTTTGAGAAGTACTAAGAATGGCTGAGTAGCATTTAGGAAACAGTCTTATATACGATGATTTATTGTATGTAAAGATACTAGGGCTAGATCTGCAGCTCATGTAAATCAGCATATCTCCCTTCAAGTTTCTTGTATTGCTTTGTATCAGCAGAGAATCTGGCCCATATCCATTATCTAGAGGGAGTATCAACTACTACAAAGCATACTTATCTAACCAGAAGCAAACGTAGTTTGCGTAGCTCATTGATGTTCCTTGTAACACTTATGTTAACCTTTATAATGTGATAAAAATCTGGCACGGTTATGTATGGTTACAAATTATTTTAGTTTGATAGCATCAACAATTATAAATTAGTATTTATCAGTTTTTTAAACTGCTTATAATTGCATTGATAAAAGCTTAACTTGATATTGATGAGGGGCTAGTAATTTAGGACCTTTCTGTTCCTCTAATTGACCTTTCTGGGAGTAGGAGTGGGCCTGCTCTCTCAAACAATTCTGTCCATCCAAGCAGCGTGTAGTTTTGCTGAAATGTGTATTCTATTTTTTGGGTTCTCTTTTCAAACACATTTTATATCACACTCTACAGAGCCACTAAGTTTAAATGTCTTTTACAAACAAAGAAAAGTGGTGTCAAGTCACTGAGAGTTAAGCTCGGAGGCAAATATCCACCGTGTTCGAGTGAAAAAGCTTAATTTAAAATATTGCCCTGTGAGAAGCAGAACAACAAAGCAAACCTGATTTCATTCTTTATTCGTTTGACTCAAATAATGAGAGGAATTTTAATAATTATTAGCATTTTGAGCGGTGAATTTTTAGTATATGTAGTATTTCAACTAGTGGGTTTAGCACTGCCACTGTTAGAACTATTAAGCAACTAAAAGCAACTCACGGGCAAATCACAGCATTGAAATACATGGAATTTTACACATGCTGAGCACTGTGCCTTGTTCATCTAACATCAAGTTTATTTCAGGTCCTAGAAATAGTTTTGACATAAAAATACCATTGTGATTTCTTGCCTGCTTTTTTAATGGCAAGTGACATGGCCAATATTGCAGAACAAAGAGGAATGCTCTGGTGACCTTAAATTTATTATGTTGGTAACATGACTGAAAACTACAAGTGTCCATGTACTGTCTGTTTCATGCAAGATTTATTTGTTGTGAAAGAAAGCCACGATGGTTGGTTAGTGAATTAGGTCAATAAGCAGTAGGATAGTGATAGGGGAGATTCTATTGCTCTTGGGGATTTAGGCTTCCTAGCACGACATTTAAATCAATAGGAATCATCAGCTACCCTAATCTGCCTGTGCCGAATAGCATTGGGCCTGAGGTGATGGCAAAAAAATTGGAAGAGATCCTGGGAAATTGCTTTTTTTTTTTTTTTTTTCTGGGATAATTAATGAAATGTGGTTGAATAGCTGCTTATGAAAGTATTTTATCTGCTTTTGTTGTATGTATCATTTTATATATATAAAAAATGAATTTTCAGAGGTTACATTTTAACACTGATTGTCATCACCACTTGTTACTCTTCAACTCTTGTTGATTTTTTTTTGCAAATTTGTCAGTAACTTGTTAAAATGTCAACTAAAAAGAGACATAAGAGGTTCCCATTACAGTATAAATGAAAATGTTAAGATTCTGGCTTACAACTGCTGGAATTACTTCTCTGACAGAAAGTCAGAGTTAAATTTATAAAAGTATCGCGTGCTTACAAAGGATCCAACATTTTGCAGGTAAAGTGAACGCTTTTTCCTTGGAAATAATTCAAAGTGCTGAGGATACCTCAGCAGAACTAAATGAGTGCATCAAGGAGGCACAAGGATAAATCTACATTATTTTCACAGTCTGTATTTTTATTGAGTACACAGGAATTTGATATGAACGTATGCTGCCATAGCACTAGTTAGAAAACCAAGAAAGGGTGTTTTTCTAAAATAAAATAAAAAAAGGTTTCTTACTATTTTATTAGAACCAATTAATCCTATTTAACATTTGTCAATTTGCCTATGTGAAGTTCTGAACAAGAACACGATTTGTTATGTAAATGATAGAACAATTTTAAACAATCTATTAGAAACCATACATCATGGAAAAACTTGCCTTACTTCCTCTTACTGTAGGCTTATTATAGAACATAAATGAGCCTGTTCTTTGTTTAAACGGTGTTATTTGTGAAAAGGATCATTTTAGACAAAAGGCTTCACTTGTGTCACTGTTCTGCACACGCATCGGGCACCTCCTGGAATCGCTCCGTGCCCTCCCGTGGCAGCGTGTTCGCCCCAGAGGGGCTGCACGGGCTCCTGACAGACACTCACTGACTGGTGAGCACTCGGGCTTGCGGATGTGATGTGTTTGTACAGTCAAATGTTGTTGCCATTATATCATTTTTTACAGATATAAAGTTCCATTGAGGCCAATTACAGTCTACTAGAGTGAAGAGCAAGCAACAAATTCCAAAATTTGACCCATCACTTCTTGGCTGAGGATCCGTCTGCCCATCTGCTCACATGGCAAACTGCCCACTTAGCTGGACCTTTCCTCAGGCAGATAAGCGACAGGCAAGAACAGTTTAGTTGGGCTCCATAGCAAGGTAAAGATAAATTCTTCTGCAGAAATTGGGGTCCAGCATCTAGGATAACTGTGCACCACCTGCCTCCTTTCACCTTCCAATATTTTTTGGCATGTTTGTTGTTAGAAATAGTTATACGAAGGAAGAAGGAAAACCAGGGTCTTGCTGGCATTGGCTGCTGCCAAAAGGACAGGTTGTACTGGAACAGGTGCTTTGGAAAACTGCAAAAACCAGCTGAGAAGTGTCAAAACACGTGGAACAGGAACCAATGGTTCCCAGACGGTTCGTGTGTATTTGGTCTCAGCAGGAAAATTTGGAAGGGACCCTCTTCTGAAAGGATCTGTCTTGGAAACACAGGCAGTTTAATGGGCATCCCCTTGTCTGCTCAGCAATGTGTGTGATGCCCCCATGCAGGATGAAAGGCAAAGAGGAGAAAAAAAAAAGGATTTCCTCTTGTAGCCTTCATTATCTTGGAATTTCCAAATCAGTGAAAAAAAAATCTAATAATCTATTCCTAAAATATTATAAGCCAGTCAACTAGTCTAAACATAGAGGTGGTTTGCTGGAAACTCCGTAGGATGTATTTTGGTGATTAACTGCAAAGTGTACGTAGGTAAAAGAAAGAAGAATGTGTGATCCTTTTTATAGTACCAGTCAAACTAATGCCTGTGAGCCACACTTGTCCCTTGACCTTGTTAAATGTGGCCCACGTGTTGGAGGGAGTACAAGCAACTTTTCCGACACATTCCCTTCCCACATGTTTTTCCTTCAGTGTGCTACTGTAGATAGTTCTAAAACACATGGGAGTACAAGCGGCTTCCCCATGTGTATTTTAAACCTAACAGAGCTACAGCAGTCAAAGCCACATGGGGATAGAAAAGCAGCATCAGAGAAAAAATGCTTTTCCACTATTTGTGCTCGTTCTTCATGTGTTCAGGGAACACATGGGAGAGCAAGCACAGGAGAAAAAAAAACAGACAAGGGAGAGCGAGAGAAGAAAAGAAGAAGAAGAAAGAAGCAGACTAAGAGAAGCAAAGAAAAAGGAGCAAAAGCCTATGGAAGGAGACATAGAAAAAAAGATGATAGAAAAGAAGCATGGCAGGGAAAGGAGACGACCTGATGGGGAAAAAAATCACAGAGCAAATCCAATCTATCTATCTGTGCTTTTTTATTTCAGCTTTTAAGATCATTTGTTTGTTTAGTTTTAACAAATGTAGGAAGAGGCCTGTTTTGCACATTCCCCGATGTCATCCCTCCTTTCATTTTCTGTCTCCAGATACTGCATCTCTGTTTCTGCTTCTGCTTTCTGTCTCATTCTTTATCCTGCTTCCCCCTCCCCTTTTTCTCTTCTGTGTCTCTCACAGGCAACCAATGAGATGTAGCACATCGTTGTATTAACAGGGCCGGGGGGGGATTTTTTTCCAACCTTGCCTTAAAAATGGAATTCTAGGGAATATATTGTTATTCTTTCAGCCTTTTTGTTTTTTTTGTTCTCTGAGAAGACCCAGTTGAGGCAGCCTGAAGTCATCAACATAAACCCAAGTGAGCATATGGGGGAAATGTGACTTTTGCTCCATGCTAATCATGGGATATGGTCATAGTCTTGATTTCAAGGAGCTTTACAAGAAATCAGTGCCGAGAAAGTTTTCACTGCAGTTGATGAAGTCCAAGAGGAACAAACGAGCAACCTCCTACCTTGTCTCTCACGCTCAGAGCCACACGTGTTCCCCCAAGGGCAGGGAAATGCTTAGGGGGAAATACTCCCTAATACTCCCTAAACTGTAATTTGGAAGGAGTCTCCTTAGTCTGTCATGTTGCACAACAAAGCTGAGCACGCTAATAGGAGTGTGCAAGTATTACACTATCCAAAATTATATATTTGATTTAATTTCAATTGTAATAAAGACCACTTGACTTTGAACCTAATTTTATTGTGTTACTGTTTGACGGATTTGTGTTTAATCTCAGATTTTTTCCTGAATTTTGGATGAAGATAGCATAATACCGTGCTTTAACATTGCATTTAGATTTAGGATTTTTATCTTTAATGCAAAGACTCTTAAATAACGTTTATTTGCTTTTTTTACCCCTTTTTCTGTCTCTTTTTTTTGGCACTAAGTTTTATGTCCTACCACTTTTCCTGGTTTTGACCCATCTCAGTTGTACGCCAGGGTCTCAAGGTTTCCCTTGAGGACAACAGCTTTCAGGAAACAGGGAACAGCTCTCAGGGTGCGACTGCGAAGGTCATTTGTTATCACATCTGCTCCTGTCAAGGCATCCTCTCCGAGGAGGCGAAGCCCATTTGAGAGCCTGCATATGCTGGGTTCCGCAGTAGGATTCTCTCCCTCATGCTGTATGCTAAGAAGAGCGCGTTTGCTTGTGGTGTCCTCCCAGTGTCGGGCAGAACTGGCAGAAACCTTTCCCCAAAGCCCTGTGCCAGGGCGGCCTTCACCCCCCAGGCCTGGACTGCCCCTAGGCTCTAAGAGGCCGCACATGGCTCCGTGTACTCTTGGGTCAGAGTACAACTGGAGCCCTTCATTGCGCAGCAAGTCCGCAATTTCTTGAATGTGGCTGTAAAGAAGAGGGAGAGGAGAACAATGCTGGGGCTGAAAGACTTGTAGGTTTTATCTATTTGTACATTTGAACTTCCCAGTGTCACAAAGTGCTCATGCCACCAATGTTGCCGAGCTCCTTAGGCAGGGACAGCGGTGCTGGCCGTGCCGGGCAGGCCCTGGCGCAGGTAGGGCCCTCCCCGTGTGTGCCACCATGCAGCCACGTCGCTAGGACCACAGAGCCGTCCACTTCCATGAGGGTTCTGCCGACACCACGGGAGTCAAAGAAGCATTTCACGAGAGCAACCTAACATAACTGTGTAGCTCTCACACTATATGTTATCATTAAATGACAGTGCTTTGAAAAAAAAGGGCAGAATTTAGAGTATCTTGTACTGCAGCCACGAGAGTGTTATCTACTGCAATTCTAAAATAGTGAGTGTAGTGAAGTACCTGATTAACTTAAAAAGAGTTGTCGTATCAGGTAGATAATACTTGTTTAAAATTGTAAGCACATACCGGAGTTCTTGTTCACCTAATCTATTATTTATGGGGAAAAAATGTATTAGATTAATATTATGGGCCAAAGTATCTTCTAGTGCAAGCTGGTAAAGCCACTTGGGATTTATATAGCTGTACCAATTATACTAGCAATTAACTTCGTTTTGTATTTTTATAGATATGGTATTTAAATTAATGAAGCTATGATGTAGCTCGTGTTGACACCTTGCAAAATAAACATGGAAAATATAATTTAAAGAAAATAAAGATGCACTGGTTTAAAGTATGAGGCATTTTGAGGCATAAATGCATTCAGACAAAATCTTTAGTCATACTTAGATTCCACTTTCTTTGTTAATATCTATACTGCTCTATGAAGAAGAAAAAGTCAGGTAAAAGTAATATTTTGGAGAAGAGGTTTTTGTCCTTATTTAGAAAGATGTTCCACAGCCATTCTATAATGTACATAACATGGCAGAGAGAGAATAAATAATCATGAATTCTGCATCCACCACTATTCTACATCTGTCACTCACAGAAAATTCCCCTTTGTCTTTTAGGGAAAGTTGCCTAAGGATGATAGGATATGGCTGATAACAGTAATCCATATTTAGGCAACCAGAAGACTGTGACAGTATTAGGCAGAATAAGGGAATGCAGCCTTAAAATCAAAACATCTGTTATGGTAACTTTAACTTACCCTATTATGCCTACATATTGCACTGTCATATCTTACATTCCTGCATTATCTTTCCATAAGGGTACACATCTAGCCTTGAAATTCAGCAGTAACGTTAATTTGCTTTAAACATTGTATCATAAAATTAATATTGCTGAAGCACGGCAGTTCATTTTTAGATACTAATAGTACCAGTAAGTGGTCTTCTACTTGATAGATTGCAAAATGTGTTGTATTTTATCCTTGATTATGAGAACAATTTGATTTGCCTCGGCATAGCTATTAAACAGTTACGGAGAGATTGATTGTAGTGGTATGAAGGATTTCGCCATTAATGGTTTTATGAGAGAGATTCAGACTATAAACAGATTTCATGGCTATTCTTAACCAGAATGTCTAAGGGAATCCCTTCCTACCCCACAACTCTCCACATTAGCTTGTCATGGAAATTTCTGTCAAAATAGAGATTTATTTGATTTTCCAGTGCTCCATATCGCAACATCTTGCTGTATTGCCAGCATTGTATCAGTAAGGACTTCGTTCATGATTGCATAAAGTGCAGGGAACAAATGCTCATCATAAATAGAGCCAAGATTTAAAAGAAGTGCAGCACACGGTGAGCCTGATCCTGTCCCACGAGGGGTATCCGAGGATTTCATCCTGTTGGTTTTAGAGAGGATCTGTCCCAATAAATGTCAACAAATGAACTAATAAATGTCAATACTGATTTGAGTTCTGCCATCTTTCTACCCCCCACTCTCGTACACCTCAGCAGGACCCAGGGCTGGTACCTATAGCTGCTGTGCGCCTTGAATTCAGGAGTGGAAATGCAGGGTCTGCGCTTGGGCAGCCCAATCACATCCTATGTCCTCTGTTCATGCTGCTAGAATAACTTATTATGATACTGGACTTCCAAAGAATATATTAACTTCCTGACTCTCTATAGTAATTCCATACAGCTGGTTCAAATAAACATTCCAAGCCAGCGCATTTTTCATCTTGAAAAAAAAAATAGCAATCCCAAAGAAGTTTTGTATTTATTCAGTGCTTACTGTCATTGCCTTTGACACCAACCACAAAATTAATAGTTTAAAAAATGGGAGTTACTCTCTAGGCCTTTGCACCGATTCTCTTTTGTTGTCCTTCATTTATTTTGTTGACTATTGCAGTCAAAATGAAAGGAAAAATTGCTCACGGCATTAATTTTCTTGAGTTATTGCACTACTCTGCCTCACTAAAACTATATTGTTGTCTTTCATACTTTGAACAAAATGTGTTTCTTTATTTGAAACAAAAGCCATATACAGAATTCAGGTTGCTCTTGACTTTACCTTCTATAATACACTGATACTGGAAAAAAACATAACTAGATAACTACACTATGTATATTAAACGTTTGCATGCCATGAAAAATATAATATATTGTTTCTTCAATATTTCTTTGTTGGTTCATTTTTTAATATTGCTTCTATTGAAATGACTGATCAGATATTAAGGCTGAGAGCTTTAGGCAGCAGCATCATGTATATCATGGGTATTTTTTTCTGGATAAGGGTTGAAGACTTTTTATATCTGGCCAACCGCTTTTTTGTAAATATATTCTTGTAGGTTGGCTACAGTTTGGGTTTCAGAGAGAATGCACCTATATTCTGTTCCAAATACTGTTCATCGGTAAGATAACCTTATCAGAGAAATGTGGATATACTGCAACATGCTAGTCTTCCATTTCTATTTAATTTTGCCATTTATTAAGTAATTTATTAAAAAAAAAATCCCAGGTAATCCAGGTTTCTCAGTTATATTATTACAATTTAAGCATTGATTATAGATTGTTTTTGATAATCCCATTTATGTTCATACTTTGATTTTTTTTTCCTAATCTGGTGAGTTAATTATGCATAAATATATATATATACATTGTGGAATTCAGAGGTAGCCATATATGTGATACCTATTGGTAAGGAGTTTTCAAAAGCTAGACACTGATTTTGATATGATCTTGTATGATTAAGAGGTTCTGGTCAATTACAAGTGATATAAATGAGAATGTGTCAGTGATTTCAATGTGAACAGGAGTAGATGATGTTTTTTCATGATTACATCATACATAAAGAAGGCAAATGTGTATGCAAGTCTTATAATAATGCCATACCTACATTTTTTGTGTATTTAGTTACAGTCTGAAAGAGTGGACAGTACAGACATAAAGCCATCTTGATGAAGACAAATTATTCTGTTTTCCTCCTATAAAATTATTTTACATAAAGTTATAATTGACAAGTATAGAATCATTCTGATTTTTAATGCTTTATGAATAAATATGCACATGTAAAATGCCAAACTATGACTGGAATTTGCTTTTGCATTCAGGAAGACTTTTGCATGGTACTAGTACAAATAGTCATGAAATGTTGCTTTTATCAGAGATCTTTTCTTTACCATTTACAGATAAACTAAAGCAATCTGTACATCTGCAACTGGAAGGTAGAGGGGTACTGTAAACTGTTAATTCTAGGCAAATACCCAAGAACAGTCTGAACCCTCAAATGCTCTACTAAGGTCGCACATGTTTCTAATTAGAAACCTCTATTCTCACTCATAAATGTTTCAAAACTTGCAACTTCTGATCTGCAAGTTCTGGTGGCTTACCTGCTTGCATATTGTAATAGTAGCCACTGGAATTGGTAGATACTGACCCTTGTGCCATAGGACAGCATATATATAACTGTAAGCCTGACCAAGTACATGAGCCTGAAGACTCTGCTCCTGCATACTAGGACTTTATTAGGAAGGTAAAGGTGACTGAAAAGAATGTGAGATTGAAATCTGTTTCTTCCCATACACATGACACAAATCACACTGCTTTATAAATGCAAGAAAAATAAAACTTGTTGTTGTTACCAATGACTGTACATTTATCTTGTATATTTCCAGCTTCCATTTATTAAATTATTTGGGGTATTGTTGTTTTGTAGTTTTTCTTTCGTTCTTACTGACTGCAAGACGTGTAACATGACAAGCGCCGAGCACCTATTTATGTGGAGCATTCAAGGAAATGCAGAGTTATAAATATGGATATTTGATGAGAACATATAACCATGACAAAGATATTCATGCATGAATTTCTGGAAGTGACCCAATATAGTGTATAGAAATAATGTAAAAATAACATTATAAAAATACTATCTATATAAATATTCAAAAGTACAAAATACATATCTAGTTCCAGGTAGAAAAGCTCAACCTGTGCTATTTGGAGAGATGTGTCTCTCCATCCCCCAATATCCATTTTTCCACAAAGCTGTTTTAAATGTGAGAGAGGACAGAGTTTCCCGACAGTTTCTTGCTAGATTTTCAGTGCTGGCCACAAAGTGATTTAAAAAATGGGACAGACTTCTCTCAGGAATTGATCTCTCTTTGGATTAATGAATTATATGGGCCAGAGGGTGAGAGTGACCAGCCTGCACACAAGGTGCTGCAGGATTTGCACAGGAGAGCCCGTCTTCCAGGGACTGCTGCCAGCATCCCTCTGGGTAACGGAGGCATCTCAGATCGGATGGTGACACCCACACTTTTATACCAAAGCGGCAAGGAAGGTCAGTACTTCCCTTAAGGCTGTGTCTGCTACGTCCCTGTTCTGGGTGGCTTAGAGAAAAATTTCTTCCTTTGTAATTACTCCTAACTTGTAAGGGTTGCTGTACAGTAGTAAAAATAAAGTGGTGCAAAATAGGACAAAAGTACGCATTAAAAAAAAAAAACTTTCATTTTGAAATTTAAATCCTTTATAAAAAGGTTGTGAGACCACAGGTATTAATTTTGGCAGGTCCTATCCTTTAACAGTTACTTGTCAAGTTGCTCCAAACTTGTATCGGGGTAACTTTGCTTCGTGCTGCTCTGGTACAGCCTGGTTTTGCATTTGCATAAACTGGTATTTCTTGGTAAGGAAGACAAAGAAATGGTATCTGATACCAGTGCGGACCACACGTGTGTACAGCGTTATATGTATACTATGCGTGTACGTATAAAGGTGTTTGGTCCCAGGGCCCTGGGCTCGGCACAAGCGAGTTCCCGGCGCTCCCGGCCGCGCAGCCCGGCGGTCGCCGCCATTTCCTCTCCTCGGCGGCTCGAGGCCTCGGCGCCAGGCGCGGCGAGCGGCGGCGGGAGGGACTGCGGCCAGGGAGCCGGCTCGGCAGCAGGGGCCGGGGGAAGCGCCCGTCCCCGAGCCGCTCCGCCCGAGGAAAGGGCGGCTGCAGCGACCCCGAGGGGAAGGCGCGCCCGCAGCCAGAGCACGTGCTGCGAGGGGAGGAAGGGGAGAAGATGGCGGCGGGGGCGCGGCGCGAGGGGAGGCGAGGCGGCCGCGGGGGCGTCGAGCACGGGAGGGCGCCCGGGTCGGACCCGGACCCGGGGCCGGGGCCGCGCGGGGGTGGCCGAGGGCAGCTCGGAGGTACGTGGGGCTCCTCTGCACTTTTCATTCGTAAAGCCGAAACTCTGTGACCTACAAACCTTCTGCCACCTCTCCAGTTTAAGCAGTGCCACAGGGTCAGTATTTTAAGAACAATTACACGAGATGTTACCTCAGGCGAACATATAAAATTAAGAGTACAGTTCGATATCATCGAGTTTCAGATGGGGCAGAAGTTACAAAATTTGTATCTTTCTGGAGTGCCAGTGGCTCGGTATTTATGCATGATACGTGCCAGAGGAAGAAGCAATGCTATACAGAAATAAATGTGATTGAATCCTGCTGGCTTTCCTGTAATTACCTTTATTTATTTCGGTTTAACCTCCCATTTGAAATGTCATGTATATCTCAGCTAGACTAATACATTAAAAAAAAAAAAAAAACCTGTATGGGAAGTGTGTTGAATAAGCAATTTGTTTTTCTTTGTAATTAATGGAATTTTACCTAAGGTACAAGTTGAAAATAAAAATAAACTAACAGTGAGTGGTAGTTTGCTGCTGTCATTCAAATAGTGGACAGTTGGGTAATTACAGACCGAAGGAGAGCTGCTGCGGTGCAGATTATTATCTTGTAAGGACTTAGCAGCCTCTCGTCGTTCAAAAGAAACATGTACTGAAGACCTTAAATATAGATTACTAATAAAATAAACCTATTAAATGGTATGGTGGTGGGCATTTTGTGTTTATGCATGAGCATAAGTCATCATTTCTTTGTTGCTTTGTCTGATAAAAAATGCCACGCTGTGAAGTAGGTGAACACGTCTTGCTTCTCTGTGTGCGAATGTGTCTCTTCAGGGCTTGATTGTACAAAAATGTAAAGAGCTTTGCTGACATGAGAAGCTTTGGAGCTGCATTGGACTTTGGTCCCATTGGATTTTGTTTGTTTTTGTGGGACTAGATCCTTAAAAATTCAGAAAACCACATGTAAAAAACCCTTGTATGCAAACCGTAATGTATTTGAACTAAAAGGAAAGTGTACCCATGAGAAAAATAGATTGTCTATAGCTGTAACCATTATTAAGTGTATATAGTATCAAACATGTTATTTACATTATACTTCATACTTACATACTATTTAAAAATCTTTAAGAAATGAATTTTTATATGTGTTCACACATTTTTTTTCAAAACATTCAGTGCTAGCAATGGAAGTAGTATTGATAGTTCTAATCCTCCATTTAATTCATCTGAGAATTAACAAAATGTTTTTTGCAGTTTATTTTTAAAATTAAAATACAGTTAAATTCATAGCTTGAATATTACTTTTTAGTTTATTATTTTATTATTAGTTTATTTTTTATTATTCATTATTTTTAGTTTAGTTTATTACTTATTTTTAGTTTAAATGTGGGCTTAAGATGGAAATGATGTATCTGTAAGTCCTCTAATCACAGAGCTAAACTACAGTTTTCCACATTACCTTCTATGTGCTTTGTATTTACTAGAATTACACTTAGCATTATTATGCTTCCCGTGCATTTAGTGATGCTGGGGCACTTTGTGTCTTGGGGCGGGAATTAGTACATATGTTGTAGTGCTCACATCAAAAGTGTTGCCGAGCTCTTGGGTCTTGTCAGGGCTTTGGGTTGAACCTTGAAATACTCAATGTGGGTCTGCGCTCCTGGGAGAGCTTCGCCACCTAAGCTAATCCATATGGTTTATCTGCCTGCTTATCAGGTATCTATATGTGAATTAAAGAGTCAGAGCTGCAGCCCTCCCTTGGAGAACTAAGGGAGGATTGTTATCTGAACAAGATTTACGGAGCTGGGGTAATAGCATCTCTAAATAAAACACTTAAATTGTTAATGATACAAAACACATGCTAAATATTTTACTCTTCAGTTGTTTTCATTGATCCAAATTCTAATAAGCATTAAGGCATGCCAAAAATATGGGGATATATTGGTAATGCAAAGGTCATTTGAAGTCCGTGGTAATTTTTAATTCAGTGAATTGTTCTCAGCAGGCGTATCTGTATGTAACGTAATCTCTTGCCAGTTTTCCTCAAAACATCCCTAAATTCATCATACATGAAAACAGAACTGGAGGAAGAGGAAATGAACAATTTTCCAATTTATGTAATTTAAGAGAAATATATGGGGGGCAGGGCTTTAATGCCTGTTGGCTGTATGAAATGTGGATGATCTGACTCGTCAGGCTGCAAAGCCTGTTAGAGGCGGCAGCACCGCTTATCTTACAGGCTGCCGCGGTCTTGTGACAGTGTCTGTTACAAATCTGTACATGTGTCATTGAACCGGGTTTTAGGATTGCCAAAAGCCCATGATTTTGTTGTTAATTTGACCATAATTTTGTCATGTTTTGGCTAGATGTTTTTGGCACAATATTTTGAACCAGCTTCACAAATTGTATGTTAAAAACAAGTGAAACCAATTCAGAAAATCAGCTATTTTAAGGTTGCTGGACTATTTCACTGAGAATTGATTAACTGTACAATTGTGTTGATTAATTTAACATGAAAATTTCCAGATGCATAAATAAATTCATGTTTACTTCTTCTTTGGGAAGAAAGGGGAGCATCACACAGCAAGGAAGGAAAGTTTAAATATCCAGGAATTTGGAAATACCAAATTCATGACTGCAGAACGAAAGCAGCTGTTAAAATGCTCTTGCTGTCGTATTCTAAAAGCCAGTTAATGTTGCAGTGACAAGACTATAAAGGACTTCCGCACTTAAATATAAACCATATATGATCATATTTTTTGTATGTTTTTACTTACACATAGGTAGTTTCTTGTGGAAATTGAGCAGATGTACTGTGTGTTACAGTCTACATGTAGTATGAGGAGGAAAAAAAGAAGTTAAAGATACCACAATTACAGCAGACTGTATGAAAAACTAAAAAGGCTGCTGGATATGTTCTTTGAAAAATACATCTAAAAATACAGATGTAACATGTACCCCGGGATGCTCAGGAGTCTCTTCTGTAGCAGTTGGCATATGTTGTTGTGCATGTTTATTAATATACCTTTTTATTTAAGTGAAATTGAATGTATGTATAATAATTACTCGGAGGTAGTAAATAATTACCATATAAATCTCAGGAAACTTAGGCAGGTTTCATATAATGAAAGAAAAGTGAGAGGGGAGTAAGGAGTAATCTCAGTCCTTGCGGGCATAGAGCCAGATGCCAAGGTCTGGGTTTGGACTAAAATATTTTAAAATTCAGAAAATTGCCCTCTGCTGTCCCGCTCATTGAGCGCTCTGTGTGATTCTTTGCTTAGGAGCAAGTTGTTCTCATTTTATTTGCTGAGATGGCCTTCTTGGAGTGGCCTGCATGTGCGTGGAAAAGTAGAGAGATTTAGCTTTGCCTGGAATAGTTTATAATAGAGCCTGATAATAATAGCTAAAAAATAATAAAACCCCTCTGCAGTCCGTTGTGACAGATCAGCCAAATGGGATTGGGGCTCCTTGTGACATCCTTGCCCGGTCTTGCCTCTTGTAGACCTGCTTAGCTTTGTTAAATGTCCAAACAACAGTTCTCATCCACTGTACTCATACTTTTGGGCAAGGCATCATGCTTTTGTTTTACCTTTGTTTTCCTTAATACATGATGCTATAAGGAGATTAAGATAAAATGTAATCATCTGTGCAGTTTCCTTCCTACAGCCATTTTATGTATTAAATTCTCAGGCCCCACAGTGTCCTGCAGGAGATGATCCAAGGAGTGATAAATCCTTGGTAAGAGCCATCAAAGCATCATTGCCAGTTTGTAGCTGCTAAGAAGACCCTCACATCTCTTTCACTGTCACTGCATTATTGATTAGCCAGCAAAATACGGAAGCCGTATTGATTGCAAATATTTAGGGATGAAAAAGGAAACATTGTCCTCGAAGGTATTTACAGTCCTCTTTTCTCTCTTAAAGAGGCATTTCTTCTCTTGTATTTCTCTTGCTGTCTTCTGCCTGTTCCCTGCTGCAAGGTGATGTGTTCAGCTGATGGTGCAGGCAAGATGGGCAGATGGTTGTCTCTCTCCCTTTGGGCTATCATCAAAAAGCTAAAAGAGGCAAAAGAAGGAAAGTGTTTGGGTGAGGATTGTGTGATTGGGTTTGTGCCCATATACCTTTGGG
>VZSG01000866.1:28298-85982 GCA_013398315.1 Nothoprocta pentlandii
AGATTTAAACCATTAATGCGGCTCAGACCTTTCCATATTTTAAGATAATAATAATAAAAAGCAACAACACAGGCTCAATGGGGGTGTGTGGGGTAAACGCCAAGACAATAAGGCAGTCGTTCAGGCACCCAGGCTCAGGCTTGCTGCGACTTATTTATTTATCTATCTATCTATTTATTTATTTATTTATTTTCCTTTTTTGCCCTTTGCTTACTTTGGACTCAGTCTTTTTGCAGATAATTCTAGCAGAAACAACTCTGATAAAAAAATAGCCATAGACATCTAACAAGTAGTGCAGAGAGGGCTGAGGAGCAATGTCCAAGAATTAAGAAATAGGATTCCAAGGCAGAATCGCTTGCTTTTATTAATTTATGGGTAAATGTCACTTTTGTCAGAATATCTGTTCCTAGATGCTAAGGATAAGGGTTTTTTTTAGGGACTGTATTATTATTTGTAATGCTTCTAAATTTTAATGTGTTTTCACATGCTGCAAACACAATTCCTGGTTATTTCTATACCTTAAATAGATTTACTTGTGTATCAGAACATTGCTGCTTTGATATTTTGGTGCCATTCTTTCCCTATGGCTTGATACATGAAGATGATATTTTACATCTGTACAGCATTTCTGGAGATCATTTGCTTCAGAAGGCACCATGAAGGCAAGCAGCTTCATTGTCATTTTGTACAGTTGGATCATATGGAAATCTCAACATTTTGAGAGTATTGAGTATTTTTGAAAAACAGAGGAAAATTGCTGAATTTCAAATGACAACCTCTACCAGAGGCAAAACTTTAAAAGTTGTGCCTTTTTTTCTTAAAAAAAAAAAAAAAAGTATAGATTGGAAACAGTAGCCTTGAAGAGCTGACACTGACTTCTTAAATGTCATGTCTTATGCTAAACATGGAAAAAAGACTTTGTTAGCTCAGATTGCTAGTGTTATCTAGGAAAATTTGAACTAGATTAAATAATCCTGTGAATTTTGTGATTGCTATAGGACCCAGAGAGGAAAGATTATATATGTTTTTCTTTAATGTAAAACGCTGCATTTAAATGTCATAATTCTTGGATTGTGTGGGAAAGGTCTGTAGTATTCCAGAGAAGAAATGTGATACAAAGAAGGACTAGAGAGATACACTCTTTTATTTTATTTGTAAAATGCAAAGGACAAAAAAAATGTAATCCCAGCAAGTTACACAGACGTCAGTGATGGCTCAGAGTTTACCTGAAATAAATATATTCACAGGAAAGAAACAACATATTAATATTTTTGATAAAATGAAGCTTTATTTGTATGTCTATATCTATATCTATATCTATATCTATATCTATATCTATATCTATATCTATATCTATATCTATATCTATATCTATATCTAATATACCTTAAGCATTGTTTTATAGGAATGGGTCACCCTCTAAGCATCGTATTCCTTTGCCAGCATCATAAGCTTTAGTGATAAAATGTGAGAATCGGCCCATGTCTTGCTGCATACAGGTAGGCAGAGCGAGGGGTGCAGGGACATCGCGAGCTGCTCTGTCTGGGAGGGCAAGGAAAATCCGTCTGCTTCCAAGAAATGGAGGCCCTGGGAATTTGTGATTTCGAGTTTTATTCTGAATGGGTGAGGTAGTCTGAATTTTTGCCTTATTGCTGCGGTGTTTCCACGCCAGGCTCTGCAAACAGCTCCTAAGTGCTCAGTAGAACAGCACATATATTATTAAGGAATCACTGGTTCGACAAGCTGAGGGCTGTCTGGAACCATGTCTGTTTAGAAATCAATGTGGTTAAGTTGGTGATGCTGGAAAAAAGGTCCTTGTGAAGTGGCATGGCAAAATGGTAGAAAACCTACAGGGATCACTTTTGGTCTCCTTTTCCCTTCACAGGTTACCTGCAAACATTTCTGTTTTTTTCTTTCCAGGCATTTATTGTTCAGATTACTTGCCAAATTATTTCTCTAAATATTTCTTGTTCCATAGCTTGTTGAAAATAGGCAGTTCTATCTAAGTAGCTGCTGTTCACAATTCAGATCTGCAGTCTTATTTGGAGAAATAGTTTATTTGGCATTGTTTTTTTCTTGGGCAAAATAAATATTCTGAATCCCAAAAATTATCTTAAATATTTTCTATAACTTGCTTAGCATTAGCAGAGTGGAATGATACAAAGAAGCTGTGTGTCGTTAAACACACTGTGCTTGGTCCTGCTGGGCCTCACACGTTTGATGGATCTCTGTACTTGAAAATAAATGGATGATAAAACAATTACGATGTATAAAGTTTATTGTCTATTTAGACAAATATTTGCAAAAAAAAAGTTTTTTTTTAATATCTGGTCTTGATCAGTTTTAAGCTTAAAAATATTTTTAAATTTTCTTTTGGGTGATCTAAGTCTCTTAGGAAGGTGGAGCTTCTCTGCAGAGGTCAGTCTGTCACACGCAGAAGCAGCAGTGACTGTCCATGACTTCTCTGTTGTGAACAGTTCCCTCCTAGTTTGTAACTTGTTCCATTATATAACTTTTTTATAGCTTTAAAAACAAGGTTCTTCTGTATGCCTAACCAAAATATTTCCTTTTTTTTTTTTTTTTAGGCATAAGACCTAGCACTTTCTTTTACTACTATCACATGCTTAAAAATCACAGATATACTGTCTGGAAAGGTAATAATTAGGAGTTTATTATGGAAAGAAGATAAGATTAGCTTGCAGTAAAGATTTATTATTACAGAATGTATTGCCCAGTTTTCAAGATTTAAGAGAACTGTACAAATTACCCGCTGGATGGGCTTTTCAGTTTCCACTTCCCATTAGTGCTGAAACAACCATTCTCGGCCTATTGCCCAGCTTTTGGAAAGTTTTGTGTTTTTTTTGTAGTGGAAAAAATCGTAAGGGATGTGGAAATGAAGACTCATCTGGTTAGTAGTTGTTCCTAAAATTCCTAATGGCTTCAGCAGGCGTAGATGAGGCTGTTGGGGCTGGACTGGGGTTGGAGGGGAACTGCTGGACTTGTTTAGTGGAGGATCCATGAACATGTGTGGTGGTGATAAGTGAAGAGGTAGCGGCTTGGAAATGGAAAATGAAATTGTCCCGTCAGCTGGGTCGATACTATCTCTTACAAAAATTTCTGTATTATAAATGTCAAGGGAAAAAAGTAGTTCTTATGCACAGGACATTGTGGGAGCTTGGATGATGCATAAGAGACTTTGTGTTTTTCTTTGGGTTTTTCTATAGGTACTTTCCAGTTTTCTAGAAGCAGTTTTCCTGCTGCAGTGTACACATTTATGCTAAGACTGTGTCCTTGATTAAAATTGTTTTTGTTTTTCTTTGTGTTTCTTTGAAGGGCTTTTTTAAAACTAAAATCATAATGGATTTTTCTTAAATTTGTTACAACTATTACACATGGAAAAGCTGCTTTACAGCATTTCTAGAGGCTTTTAAAACATTTCAGTAATTTTGCTGTTACTCAGACATCTGCGCACTTACAACTCAAGGTTGAGTCTGTTGAACTCAGGGTATCTCTGCTGATTTTGGTCATAATATATGAGGGACAAATGTAATTTATGGATATTTTGAGAGTTGGTTTGAAAGTTCGAATGATACAAAACAGTGGTAATTAAATTAATAAATAAACCACCCTGCACGGTCGGTTCTTGCTTGTCCATGTAATATCCTGAATGCGTAATAGTGTAGCTGGGCAATGTTGCTCTCCAAAATCCATGCTACTCTTAATTGAACGTGCTTGATCAGGCTTCTCTGTAAGACAATTTATCCTAGTCTCAGAGAGGCTGAATGGACATGTCCTGGAGATGAAGAACATTGTGATACTTCCTCTAAGGAGAAGAGGTGGATTTTAAGAGAAAAAAAAAAGCAGATTATCATGCTCTTGAGGAAAAAGATCACTGCTACCTCAGCCATTAAGCTGCTGTTTGCAGCCTCAGTTTTCTGCTCGGCCAGCTTTGGGTGTTTCTTTCAGCCTGCAAGGAGCTGGGCATCCTCGCAGAACATGAGGACAGGGACCCAGGGCAGCCGAGCAGGACTGCGAGCGCTGCCCGTCCTGGGCTCGTATGGAAGGGCTGCAGCCCAAGCACAGCCCAAGCTGCAGCGTAGCTGAGGCCCCAAAAGCAGGATGTTCCTTGTTGTCTTCATCTTTGGGAACCCACTAACATGCAACAAAATCAGGTTTATTTTCTTGAAGCAGTAAGGGCTATGAGTTGGATTGTGTTGTCTCTCTCTGTCTGACTTTGTTCGGGGGTTTTTTGAAGGGTGAGAAGGTTTTGGCCATGGCATTTCTGGTGCACAGAGGAGCAGTAGCATTTCGGAGACGATGCAGCAGTCCTTGCATGTCCCTACAGTGATTGTTTCTGGGGGGAGGGATTTTGGATAATCTGCTGTTTTAGACAGCAATTCACATCATCATCATTGGCGTTTTTGAAGCAGAGACCGAGATGTCATAGTGGTTTGGAAAGGTGTGTCTGCATCTTCGAGGGTGTATGAAATAATGCCCCAAGAAGTGCCCCACGAGCTGAGGAATGGAGGCTGCCGTGGCTTTCCTGGGTTTCCCAAACCAGTTGCTAGAGGCACAAGGAAGAGCAGCCTCTCGAGCGCCAGGGCTTCCCATTGCCAGAGGCAAACGCCGCCAGCGCCGGGGCCGTCGTCCTTGTCGTCCACGAGCCCCAGAGGAGGGCGAGCCGGTCGTTGGGGCCTGCGCGGTGCCGCCGCCACCGCCTCCCCTCGCCGCTGCTCCGTGCCCGAGGAGATGGGCTTCTGCCGCGCCGATCAGGTGCTGCCGGCATCCCTGCTGTTCCTGCCGCTCTCCGGGCCTCTGAATTAGCTCTTCGGGAGGCCGCGCTTCCTGTCAGTGAGTGACAAGAGCGCTGCCTCGCGCAAGATGAATTTTTCTCACTCGTTTTCCCTCTCCCCCTTCTCTCTTCGTTTCCCCAGGTCTCTCTGCCGGCTTTCGCATCCGACATCTCCAACTCGCTTTGTTTTTCCCCTCCCTCTCTTCTCCCCTTTTCCTTTCTTCCTTTCCCCCCTCTTTCCTTGTATTCGCTCCTCACTTATTTTTCCCTCTATTATCTTTCCTGTCCTCCTCTGCATTCTTTCAATCCCAGCAGGGCTCGCGCATACAAATTGACCCCCTCCCAGCCAGTAATGTGATCGAAGCTCTTTGTGGCTCCTACTATCTCTATGGTAACTATCAGGGGGGTCTCCCGAGCGCTGGTAGACCCGATGCATGGGCCCACATACCGCGCTCCCGCTAGCATTACATACTGACCGCACGGGCCTGACTGCTCATTTAAAACCACTTATTATTAAAAAAAAAAAAATATATCACCGCCTTAAAGGGCTAAAACCGAGAAAATTGACCACACGCTTGAGCGCAGGCGGTTTGGGGCTTCTAAGGGTTTTGAGGAATTGTTTTGTGTTCGGCGCTGCTTTCCTTGGCAGACGTGGCGTTGGTTTTGAACCATTAGGCAGTGTGTTGGGGTGCTGGCTGTTTCACGTCCTCTGCAAACAACGGTTATCCTGGAAAAATGAGTAACCGCGTCGCAGCGGTAGCCAAGAGCGGTGTAATTGCAGTGGCTGTAACCACTAGCGCTGACTGGGATCATCGCTGAGTGTGTGACAGAGGTTTGTGTATTTGAGGTGTGAGGAGCCCTCGCTTTCCCCTTGGCAGGCGGAGTACGGCCTGCCTGTGCAGGAGGGTGCTGTGTTACAGGTATCAGCAGGAAAATGCAGGCGGACACTGTGTCCCAAGCGCGTCTGCCCGTCCCCGGGCTGGGCTCCGTGCAGGGGCAGCAGCCATAGGGCTGGCTGAAAAACTGTGGCGTGGATGGAGGAAACGGAGGCCGCCCCGTTTCGCTGTTTTGCATCCCTTAAAAACGCTGCCGGAGCCGCAGGAGCGCAGGGAAATGGAGCCGTCATGAAGTCTAAGACTGTCTACGTTGCACCGGGTCCGTCTGCTCAGGGGAGAAGGAACTGGTCCTAGAGGCTTCGGAAAGCATAAATTAGCGATACAAAAGTAATTTGATTCGATTAGTTTTAGAAATGATTATTTATGTGGTACATAAAATATTTAAAGTGTATTTCCTGACAGGACTGTACTCCAAATATTGGTCTATTCCATTAAATTATTCTAAAACCACTATGATTTTTCCCTCACACAGATGCTTATGCAATACTGATGTCCAGGGGAGAGATTCCATTTGTAACTCTGCCTGTTAATTCCATTAGTAGCATTTACTTATGGGCAGAAATAATTAAAAGCTATCTTTCTTTTTTTTTTTCCAAATTTTTTAAGCTAAATTCTGTTTGCTTACTCATATAGCTCACTAGAAATTTCTGAAATTTAAGGCAAAATTATATCAATTAGTCATCTATCTCCTAACATTATATATCGCCAAATCACTTAAAATGTGCAGTATTAATTAGTTAACTATACTATACTGGCCCCACAGCTGATCAAGGAAAATACTACAAAATCAACACCATTCTATTTTAATCTCTACATCCCTGCAAACAACAACACTTTTTTGTTGATGCTGGAAACACTATTTTGCTCAAGTCCTTAACAAGAATAAGAAAAAAACCTTCAGAAGATGATTATTATATTTTTTAACTGGCTATATAATCCACATTCACAGTTTTATTAATTGTTTAATCCATTTAAATATATATGGATTGTGACTTTTACATCAAGCTATGCTTGAATAAATCAAAGTAGGCAAACTGCACTTTTTGGTGAAATCCAGCCAGCAGTGAAGTGGTTAACACTGTGGGCATTTAAGTGATCATAATTACCAGTCCATTAAGATGAATGGAGAAAGTTCTCACTTAGCAATACTATTGTTTAATTCTGTCTGTTTACAGACTCAACAAGACAACATTGTGTGGGTGGACATTGTCTAGGTTTTTGCACTAGGGAAGTTAGAAATCACATATTAACGAAAGCGTTAGATTAAAAAAAGAACAAGAAAAAAGAAAAGAAGGCTTTGGGAAACAGATTTCCTGCTTTAGGGGATGTTTGTTGTACCAGTCCATGAAGATCTGGGGAAAAAAAAGCAAATTCACTGTTTTGAACAAGGTGGCGGGGGGGGGGGGGGGTTGATGCTAAGTGCCATTTTGTTTTCCCCTGAACAAATCCACCTAAACAAAGACCTCGCCATATATAATCACCTCTGTTTCACAATGATGTACATAAGAGATTGAATTTGTCGAATTATTAATATGGATGCAGAAGAAACTCAGCCCTACTAATCTAAATGGTTTATTCTGATTCAGATGGATGACATTTTTTGTTTGCTTTACTTTATATTTTGTCTGAATATAAAAGGCTATTTTTAATCTGTTTAATATTTCATATTAAATCCATTATTAGTATAATTAATAATATACTATTATTAATTCTCATCATTAAAAATATCAAATAGGCCACAAATTCAACAATCAAGCCAAACATTATCGTGAAAATGTTTTGTCGTTTGAATTTTGAATCCCTAAGACTTGATAAGAATGACTTTCATCCTTTTCTCCAGTGCAGCGAGATAATTTTTTTTTGTTGATGTTAGTTTTGTTTGTTTGTTTGTTAAAAGAAAGCTCAGTTTTCCATGTAATCTCTTCTTTCCAAGCTCTGAGACATTTAAGAAAATCAAACAGACGCTTCAAGACTCACAACAAAATCACGGGAGCTGCTAACTTTACGGTGCTGAAGAATGCAGCTTTTTCAGCTGGTTTCAAGTCAGAGCTCTCAGAGACCTGGGACAGGCCCAGTCACAGAATTCACTATTTGAACAAGAAAGTTTTCAGTGAAAGTAAAACAGTGAAAGTGTTCAGTGAGGCATATAATTCTGAAGTTATATGCAGTTCTTTTTAAAAGGTCTCCATTTATAGGTACAATTATTTCCTTGTAAATGATGGTAAGTGTAATTAATTGTAGGCAATAAATTGTAAGTACAGTTCATAGCTCCTATATGTCTGGGTACATGACAGCCCTCAGAAATGAGGTAGTAAAAAATAGTGAAGAGTGATCAGTTATTGTACATATATTTCTTTATTTTCATATTAGTGTGGCTGAAAATAATTTGACTAATACAACATTTGTCTAAAATGTTTGAATTATTAATTTGAATATAGAGTAATGAGAATACTTTTTTGTAAATGCAGGAAAGTTTGCTAAAAACATTTTTTTTTAGCAAAATGCAGTCATCTCAAAATGTAATTTTGCAATTAGTTCACCAGTTCTTGTTAGAAAAAACACATGGTTTTGAGTAAAACCTTACCTTAAGTAAAGGTTTTGCCTATATTGTGCCTTTAAACATCACTTCGAAACCCTAAATTTGTCAATACTGTTTTTCTAAACTAATGTTCTGTTCTTGATAAGAATTTCCAATGTAATTTTTACCAAGAAATTGTGTAGATGAAATTTAAATTGTGCCAGAATACCTCACACATTCTAACATGAAAAATGCATCTGAAAGAGCTGGAACGATTCCCGACGCCTCTGTGTAGGAAATCTGCTTTTATCATGTGTTCTTTACAAATTTGATTTAAGCAAGAGAAAAGGAAAAGGAATAAATTTCATCAGCTACCATTTTAAATAAATATTTCAGATTACTTTATCAGCTTGAGTCTTTTTCTCAGCTCAATACAAATCACTACTATTTTGAAAATAATAAAGCCAGAAGTGGTATCATGACTAGTACTTTAGGAGTACTAGGATAGCATGACTAGTACTTTAGGAGTACTAGGGGTAAAATACTAGGGGAGCAGTACTTTATACCCAAGGGCTCTGGTAAAACTGAGGCTTTTTTTGATTAAGTCACAGGTTTCACTGATTGAAAATGTGATCCGCAATGCTCGGGAGGCCGAGGGCAGCAGAAGGCCGAGCTGGGGCGGCTCGGGGCCGTGCTCCGAGGAACGGCTCGATGCCGCCGTGCCGCTTCCCGGCCGGTCCTGCTGGCGCCGCTCGGAGCGGGATGGAGCCGCTGCCGCCGTGCGAGCGGGGCCGCAGGCGGCCGGAGAGGCCAGCTGGGCGCTGGCTGCCTCCCTACACGTGCGCGGCCACGCGGCCCGCGCGCTGCTTCACCGGGGCCACGCAATGGCCCCTTGGGCTTCCTCGGGGAACTGGAGCTGCTGGTGGAGTCCTCTGAGCCGCTCGCATTGGCTTCTTGATGCCTTTTTTGGATGTTCTTTGAAGCCGGCTGGAGGTAACGCAAGGTTTCGGCGTGCGACAGGCCTGGGGTTGCTCAGCTGCCACCAGTGGCTCGAGGCGCTCACAGCAAAACATCTAGATTTAGAGATTTCCTGGAATGCAGATACTCAGCTCCGTGCCAGTCTGACGGTGCCGCCTCATTGGAGTGCCTGGATGCAGCTCCTGGTCCTGCCTCACCGCTCCGGCCCACGGAGCTGGCGGGATGGCAGCCGGAGCAGGAGCCGCTGCCCTTGTGCAGCCGGGCTCGGGGCGGCTCACGGGAGCTCATGGAGCTCATGGGGCTCATGGGGCTCACAGGAGCTCACGGGGCTCACGGGAGCCCTCGGCGCGCGAGGGAGCTCGGCGCGGCTCGCCCGCCATGGCCTGCGTCGCGGCTATTACCAAGATTTGTCTTTCCTAGTCTGTTGCTTTCAGTAATATATAATCTGTTCGTAGGGGCATCTTGCCAGCAGCCTGAGGGCTGAATGTAATATGAATACATTTTTTTTCTCTAAAAAAGTAAAGACATATTTTGCTTTTCCTTTTACGTGATACCATCCTTTGATCATTCTTTTTTTTTTTTTCTGTATCACTGCTTTCATTCATCTCTGGCTGCCCTGGCCTCTGGCTTCAGCCACGAACTCTAGATGCTTTTCCCTTCTCCTTGGTTTGTACAGTGACTGACCACAAATCCTTTGCCTTTCCCAGAACATAAACTATCGGTTTCCACAGACCAGGAGCTGACTGGTTGCAACGTGTTTAATAAACGCTCATCTCAAAACGTGAAAGCGGTTTCTTTGTCACCGCTTTCAAGCACCTGCCATGATAAAGTGCCGGTCTTTAAATGATGATGTCAAGATGTCAGAGAGGAACGTGGCCGTATGTGGGGTCAGGAGCCGCAGCGATGCGGAAAGCCGCCAGCCGCAGGACAGCTGCGGGCCGCGCACGGACAAGCGCCGGCGGCAGGAGAATCCCACACAGGAAGGGCTCCTCGGGAAGCTCCCACAGCCGCCGTGGGAAGGAGGGAAATGCCCTGCTGTAAATGCCCGCTGGCCTTTCCCCGGAGCTTTAATGGCCAGGCAGAAAGAGCTGTGCGCTGTCAGAGTCCAATGCTTCGTCAAATCCAGCTCTGCATTTGAGAAAAACAGCATTTTACTAATTTGCTTGGGTCGCTGTTTTGCAAGCCTTTACACATACTGTCTAAATTAAAGAGAAATCTGATATGAATTCCTGTAAATTTTGAAATAGCTTTGGAAAGTGAAAGAAATTCTATTTATAAGAATGATATAATATTTTTGATACAGGATCTAGAAGTTTCTGTCTTTTAAAACCTTCCTCCTCAGGACACTGTTGTGCCTCGCTCCGCACTTTTCTTTAAATGAGAGGAAGGAGAAGAATTTAACAAGCTGTATAGTCAGCTTGTTAAACCGGAGAGCTGCCCACATATGGAGAGCTGTAGATCTTAATTTGTATCAGGATTATGCGGACACCTTTAAATGCTGTAGATTTTGTATATGCAGTAAAAATCAATTAGATTTATTCAGCTTGATGTAATTGTATCAAACTAATACTAAACTACTGTATGGCGCAGGTTTGCCTAAATGAGACAGAGTGGGATTTTTTTTTGCAAAACACAGGTAGTTACTATTGAAAAAAAAAACCAAGGGGCTGCTAGGATGTGTTTCTGGAGAAAGAGTACTGTGAAAATGCAAGAGGAATACTGTGAAAATGCAAGAGGAATACCGTTAAAATGCAAGAGGAATACTGTTAAAATGCAAGAGCGCTTTCAGAGAATACACATTTTCTCCTGTGTGTGTAATGACTGACAAGTGATCGCTGATCCTCGCTGCTCGGATGTGGTATGGGCAATCTCGTATCGATTATTCCTCCAAGCAGGAGGCTCCAGAAGGGAGCCAGCCACTCACCTGGATCTGCCCGCTCCACGCACTGCCTTCTAGAAGCTGGAAAAGACGGTGCTAGATGCTGCTGCTTTTCCTGTTTTACAAAATTGCAGTGTGATTTTAGTAATGATATAGATTTTTTAAAAAAAATGATTTGAAACTACTGAAGACGAGCATATGGAGTTCTTTTTTTTTCATTTCATACAGGAAATTTCCAACAGTTCACTTTATTGTGTGTTACCTAGGAGCGCTTTTTGGAAAGCCAGTTTAAGGTTCTAAATATATATCTCTATATTTATATCTAAAATATATCCTCATTCATGAGCAGGGTTTACTGGTGTCTATTATAGTAGTGAGTGAATCATTGCTTCCTTTCAATACTAGGCAGAAAATTAGCTCTGTGTTTGTGTGATTTTTTTTTTCATTTTGCTGGTTGTAGATTCATATTTCATAGGTTGAAACAGTATGTTTTTAACCTCTTGTTTCAGGTAAAATAGACACATTCTCTGCAAATGATAGCCCCAAACATGAGGTGCTTTTGTGTAGGTGCCTGCAGAAGCCAGGGATTATTTTGGGTTCCTAGCTGATCTTCAAAGCAAGAAGTTTCTTTAAACTTATTTAATGAATGTAGACCACACATTTCTCAACAAAGTTTCAGTAGTCACCAAAAAAAGACCTGAATGTCTCCTTAGTGTTGAATCTTAAAATTCTCTTTAGAAATTCACTGTAGTTGTTTTTTAATAAGCCTCTTTCTCCCTTCTCCCCCCAAAATTAGCTCACAGATCTGTTTTTAAAATCCAATATATGCTATTCACGAAGGAAGAAAAAAAAAATGGTTCCTGGTGAACAAGAGGTCAATTTTAAGTGATGTCTCCTTGTTTGCACATTCAGGGGAACAGCCATAAGAGAGGCTGTTCCGGAGATGGAGAAATGGATATTTTTGGGAAGACTGTGCTCCGACGTTAGGAGAAGCCTGGGTTGAAACTCAAGCTGGAGAGGTTTTTGTTTCCTTTGCCAACTTGTATTTCTTTCTTACTAGAAATATTAAAGAAAAACATGAATAATGATTTGTTTTCTTTTTAAGAAAAAAAAAAATCAAGCGATGATTCTGTGTCATAAAACTTCTTGCCATGTTTCTTTCTGAAGTGAGGAAAGAGGGCAGCTTCAAACTTTGTGGCACATCTAGTTTATGTAACTTGTAGATTTGTAGAGTGTAACCATATGGGAAGGGAAGGCAACTGAAATATATGGCGATTGTAACTGCATCACCTCCTAAGCAAGATTTACGGATGGGTTGCTTGGACCTCTTCCTAAAACTATTGCTATGGAAATTTTTGAGGAATTGATGCCATAGTATTTACTAGCTGTGTGATTTGGCATGCGGTTCTCTGTTGGCAATGCCAAGTGACGGGTTTCACCTTGAAATATTGTGATCCACATTAGGCCTGGCTTTTGGGAGATTGTTTGTCTTTAGAGCAGATGCTGGAGGAAGATCAGAGCTCTCTTAACCTATTTACAATTAAAGCTTATGCATGACTTATCCAGAAAAAAATCCAAACTTTAAAACAAAAAAGGTTAAAAAGTTATAGAACAAATGACTGAATAGAGCAAATCTGGTTTTAATTAACTTCAAAATTGGTTGCAAATGCTCCCGAAACCTTTAACATTGTGCGCGGGGAAGCTGCTGTTTTGGAAGCCCTGGCAGTGGTGCGACGCTCCGGGGAAGATCCAGGCGTCGGGAATGTGACGCCCGCGCGCGCCGTGGGCACCAGGCACCCTCCAGAAGGACACTGCTCTGCAAGTGCCCCGAGCCCAGGGCTCCGACCGGGGTCACCCGCACGGGACAGCCTGGTTTGCTTTAGGTGGGTGTCTGAGCTCCGCTCTGCCACTTCTGCGGCCGAGAGAATCCCAACCACGTGGGGCTTCCTCAGGTAGAGACGGTCCTTTCGCGTCACCTCAGCGCCCAAGCAGAACTGTCCCTGTACACCGTCCCCCTGCACATGGTGCAATAAAGCGCATTCAAACCCAAAAATGTGGCCTTCTCCTATACAAATGCATTAGTTGCCTTTCTAGAGCCTAGTGTTACTATATATATTCAATATACTTGGAGACTGAAAGGAAGACAGTGGACAAAGGTGAAGTATTGAGGAAAGGACACATTATCAAATGTTGCCACTGCAGCACATGCTGCAAAATGCTGCACATTTTTTAACATTGAACAGATTTTTTTTTCCAGGGTATTGGAGGGCTTGGCTGATTTTAAGAATCAACCTCCAATTATCAGCTGCCACTGACAGTGTTGAGAGAGCAGAAGAAAAGCTCTTGGTATTTCCGGAGCTGTCGGTATTACAGTTTATACTGGTTTATTGAGGATAAATATCCACACTCTTTTAACCAGTCCTAAATGCTTAAATTGTTGACATTTGCATATAGTTGTGAGAAATACCATGCATATTTGCAAATTTAGGCTGCACATTCTAATTTCTGATGAATTGTTTACAACATGGAAATAGACAATATAAAAATGTGTTTGTGGCAGAACCCTATGCAAACTGAGCTGTTTCTGAGCTGGGATTAAAAATAAAGGAATGTTAAAAATATCTTATTTAATTTCTGGGAAATCTTATTTAATTTCTGTTATGAGGTATTTTATTCTTCTCAAAATGCCTTTACATATATAAAACAGTAAAACTTTGCAAAAAAAGCTTCAAAAATGCTTTCATACTGAAACTAGAAAAGTAATATGAAAAATAACTTACTCAATGCAAATAATGTAATAACTGTGATCTCAACTCACAAGTTTTACACTTTTTTTACAATTTCTTTAATTAATATCCTCTAATCATTGCGTGAGTTGATTAAAACATTTGGTACTTGTCTTGAGTAGCTCTTGGTCAGAGCAGCAATAATAATTAATAAATGTCGGAGGAGCAGTAATAATCCGTTGGGTTATTTGCCCGGGTGAGTGTGCAGGCCTATCATGGGGATATTTTAAAAAATCCTTATTTATGTTTGTACACGGTGTGCTCAGCGCTGCTCTGCCGTGAGCCTGACTGCAGTGTTGTGCTGGCTGAGTAAGTCGGGGCTGTTCTCAGCAGGCTGGATTCAGGGTTTCCGTGTTCGGCTCCCGTGGTGGGAAGCGACTGCCGCCGTCGGCCCTGCTCCCATGGAAGGGCCCGGAGCCGGGAGCAGCCGCAGCAGCTTTACCTGTTGCTGGTGCATGCCGGGGACATGCTGGCCTGGATGCTCTTCAGGCAGATTCCCTCTCGATTACTGACATGGGCACGTAGCCTTTTAAAACTATGAACTGACACTGAGCCCTTAAGCGCGAGGTGCAGATGTTTCCGCGTGGTGGGAGAGGTGAAGCTCCCCGCACCACATGGGATGGGGGAGCGGGATGAGCGGGATGAGCGGGGCCACGGTGAGCCGGGCAGCCCCGGCCGCGCGTGCTCTGGGGTCTGCGCCTGTCTGCAGCACTCACACGTGGCCTGTGAGAGCCCCGCAGGCATCCAGCCTTCCTGAGAGGGGGAAAAGTGATGGGATTTCAGTCTTACAGGCGAAAACAGAGGTAGAACGTCACTGCAATGCAAATCCTACAAGACTTAAATTACTAGCTTCTATATAGGTTTTTAAATCACCATGATTTAACTGGGAACTAGGTGTTTAGATAGGAGCAGCCTAAGCTAGTGATTTGGTTTAAGGTCATTTAAGAAAACTGTCAAAATAGCATCTTGAATCCTAGTCTCCCAAATCGCTGGTCCAAGCCTGGTGTGGGCTTCTGGTACCTCACCAGCTGTAGAAGGTTGGAGTCCCACAGAAAGTTCCTGCAGGCCACGGTACAGACCTTCCTCACTGCCCTGGGACCTGCACGTGGGCTCCCCTGGGCGTGGGGGGCAGCAGGGCCAACAAGGGCCAAGTCAGACATAAAGCATCTGATACTCGTTGTGCTCATCCTATCCACAAGCTCGAGCTTTGTGTTTTGTGTAAATGGAGGAAAATACTTGTTTCAAGGCTTATGACTTAAGTCTCAAGGACAAGTTTTGTTTGACATGCAGGAAAAAAAAAAAAAGAAGAAAGGAGCAACCCATGTAATTCAGCAGCACGTGTGACAAAAGCGAGTATCAGATGCCTCATGGAAGTTGTTAGGTTCCAGTACTTTTATTAATATGAAATAACTTTCATATGGGGGAAGTGTATTTGTTAGGTTTGACTTATGTCTTGAGTATGAGGCTTATGTTTCTTAATAGCTCATCTTAAGGGAGGTTTGCTCAAGTAAGTAAATAAAGCGAATCTCTTGTTCCTGCTCTTGTTCCTGTCCTTGTCAAACCAACCCCCGTGTGTGTAAGTGCGTAGTGCTCCTCAGAAGAGTTTCAGTCCACTGGTCTTGCAAAGCAGAAGCATTTACAGGACTCCATCGGAAGTAAGCAATAACTTTAATGTAGGCAAAAGAAGCAGTTAATTAGTTCTGCCTTTTTTTTTTTTTTCTTCAGACAGGAGCATTATAATTTAATGAGAATTAATATTTTCATAAAGCATGGAAATATATTGCCCCAAGCAAAATATGATAGAACATGTTATTACAAATAGCTATTTTAAATGAATGCAATGACATTTTCTCATATTGTTGGATGATTCTGCCATATATTTATGTAGTAATTCTAGGTAAAGTATTTACTTGGCTCACATTACTGTTTTAAGGTAGAAGCGTTCAAAGTCAGGTTTAAGGAATAAAAATAAAGATCTAAGTACAGTGTAACAGATGTGATTCTGTATCACTTCTTAGTTTTTTTTTTTTTCCCCTAAAAAATTTACAGGCAGAATGACTGATTATCTGGAAGCAGGATTTAAAAGCAACAGAATTGCTTTCCCATGTGCTATAGTATCCTCTTGAGTCAAATCTATCAAACTGCTTATCCGAGTGAAACAAGCACAATACCTGTTTGAAAATAAGATACCAGAAAGAGAAGGTAGAAAATATTCATCAAATTAATATATTTGGGGCTGTTTCACTTTGAGGTCATCAGGCAACATAATAAGCAATATAACAAGCAATGTAAAAACATGTTCCCATGTTTAATGTTTTTTTTTCTAAGTCCAAAACTTTGTGTACATGCTTATCTGCAGCTTCTGCATCTGAGCTATTGTTTGGTGTAGAAAAGGAAACCATTTCTCATTTCCACATTCTTGGCTGGTTTAAACTGGCCTGAATTTCACTGAACAACATATATGTGTAGACAATGTGGCCCAAAAGCTTTGTCAAAGCTTTAAAAAGTCTTAGAAGAGCAAAAAGAAACCTCTGTCTGATTCAGATTTGCATTATGTGATAAGTCCTCATGAAGCTTTTGCATGTGTATTTCAAAATATAAGGAATTATTACACTTGTTACAAGTTACAATATACAATAGTCTATATAGCTGAAGAGATGATGAATACATTATGAACTGTCTTTCTCAGTGTGGTCTGGACACATATATGCTACATAAATATAAAATAGAGGCAGCCAACAAAAGTTGGTCTCGTTCCACCACCGCTGTAATCTGGAGTAACATGTATAGTCCAACCGAATTAAATCAGAGTAAAACTAACGTAGCAGGGCAGAGGCTCAGCATCGCCCAGCTTCTGATCTTGCTCCCGAGAGAATTATCCCCTAGATTAAACCTGTCAGAGTGAGTCAGGGCGGCCTGGCCGCCCGGCGCTGCCTGCGGGCGCCTCTGCCTCCCTCGTGCTGCAGCAGCGCCGGGCGCAGGAGCCGGGCCCGACCTGCCCCACCTCCCAGAGCTGGGCTTTGGTGCCGCAGAGCGGGACCGAGGGACACAAGGCCCGGGGGACTCCATGTTCTCCACGTGCCCCGGCACATGCAGGGAGCTCGGAGCCCGGGCCTGCTCCCGGCCGGCCTGCTGGAGGCCGTGCGTTCCCTGCCGGAGTCGCTCCTACTCCCGTGTCCGTCCTCCAGGCGTCAGCGCTAGGAGGAACCCTTCTCTTCCTCCCCCATAATGGGCCTTTCCTCGCAGTAACGTGTGGAGAAAGTGCGCAGGGGCACAGGGTTTCTTTTTGGTTTAACTCAGGCTCTTAACGTTGTTTTAATTTTGCTTAGGACTTAATTAGAGAGCAGTCGGCATCAGCGGTTGTGTGCACGATCATCACATCACATGATCTAAAGCCTAGCTACTTAATACCATAAGATGATTAGTATCTTATTACTGTTGCCTATTAAATATTGATACCTAAGTTTTCTGTTGAGCATTTGAAAATCCTTTTAGTCAATTAACAGTAAACCAAAAAGCTTTCCATTTGGTGAGAGCTACTGTAATTATATTTACTTTGCAGTTTATTACCATATGTTTAAAATGTTTGCATGTTTGTATTACACCCAAAAACTTCATTAAGAGGACATTAAGACTGCAAAGTATAGTGGTCTGAAATTAGGAAGTGATGTAAGTATGTTTTCCTGTGCTACTTTAAAACTCTTTAGGGAAATAAGAACTGAGTATTAGATGTCTAGACTCTGTACGCAGCATGTGAGGAGCGGTAGGCGCCTCAAAATGGGACATAAACCAACGTGTGTGATGGACAGGGAGCTGCCTACCCCAGGAAAATAGGAGCGCTGGAAAAGGGCATCGGAACATTCATGTTTCCTCCAGAGTGAAGCCGCTGGCTGTGGGCAGGAAGGAGCCTCCTTCGCTTCCGTGGCATGGGAGGCTGTAATGAGCACTGGTGCCCTTCCGAGCTCCTGTCTCCAACAGGGTGTATCAGGACAGTCTGCGGGATGAAGGCATATTGAGGGGGAAAATGTCACGCTTATTCACTGCAGGGAGGTTTCCTTTATGGAGAACATGGCATCCTGCCACATGGCTACTCATCATGGCATTTTACCTGTAGTAAAAACTGGGCAAAATGTAGCAATTGTTCCAGGAGCAATGACTGGAATCTAAAATTCCTCATTTCAGGCACTACCTCAACCACGGAGTATAGAGATGTGTTCTTGCCCATTTCCTCTGACTCATAGATCTTCAGGTCTTTGATGAATTTTGTCCTAAAGAGGCAAAATGCCCCCAGACAGAATTGCCCTGCAGTTGGGAGATAAGACTGAATTTCCTTTAGGCTGTGGAGCAGTAGCCCAATCCTGCTCTTCCTGTGGAAGTTCTTAATCATGAAACTCCCTTATAGAAAGGTTATTGCTGCTAACTGTAGGGGCATCATAAAAAGAGTGATCCCTGCTCCACCTCTTGGAAGACAGGCTTAGGGAGAGTTGCAGCTCAGGAGAGTTCATCCCAAGCGGATCAAGGTCCTCACCAAGGAAGTAAGACAGCCACAGCAGGGGATGGGATTTAACAAATGCTCCTGTCCCCTGTGCACTTACCTAGCAGGGGGCTAAGGGCTGTTTTTGCTCCTATGAAAGCTGAGGTTGTTTTACATTTCCAAAGAATCTCTAGCAGTCTTGGAGCATGCAAACCCAACTCTTATTGACCTTTACTGTTCTCCTTTCCTTGGTTTGAGGTGGGTCTTCAGGTTTGAATAGCCCAAAGATCCTGCATAGCCTCATTCTGGATGCAAGTTTGGACTCTGTGGCTCAGATTCATGTCAGCATTAGGAAGACTTCGCAGTGGACAAAATTCCCACTGTCCTTTTCCATATAACTAGATAGGTGTCCTTGCAACAGGTTTCTTGGAGGACACTTGCCTGGTGTCCTCACTAGAAACTGTTGGATTTAACTAAAGTTTATGGGATTGTGAAATATTTGAATAACAGTGAATTTGTGCATGACTTTTAAATATTGTTCTCATAAGCACATAAATCCAGTTTAGCAATAGTATCAAACTGCTATTTTGTGTAATGCCCCATACGTGATGGTATCTGATGCAACTTCCTTTGCTTTTAGAAGTGTTCTGGTTTATACTACTTAAAGAATGTATGCCTTTGTTTAATGTCATTTTCTTGGGTCTTTTTTATGTGTTATTTTTCTGCCATTTCATTTTTTGTCCCTTACCAAGAACCTTAAATGCTTCCTGTAAACATTAAAAAATCGACTTGTGTCTGTGGCATCAAATATGGCAATAGAACTTGTTATTACATCTCTCCATGGTACAATATAGAGGATAGCCAAAAGCTATCCATTATCATTGCAAACATAGGAATGGAAGACATATATAAACACAGGAGTGTAACCCCTTTCTCCAACAAGAGTTTATAATAGCAACAGCGAACTTGACCCCGTGCATTTCCTGTAGGGATAAGGTGACCTGCAGGGGTTAATGGCCCGTGGCTTTGCCTTGGGCTATCATCTCACCCAGCCAGTGATTAATCCTGAAGAAATGCCCTTTGCTCCCATCATTATCCCTTAAATGGAGCCTTTAGAATTCAAAATGATTTTGGAATGGGACTTACCACTGCCCCGCACTCCATTCACTGCAAACAACTTCACTGTAACTGCATGTCACCCTTGCATAAAAAACATTCCGAGTGGGGAAAAAAAATAAAGGATTGACCCAAAGAAAGAAACTAAAACTCCAGTGCATGGTGCTGCTGCCAATAATATTCCAGCAGCAGGGTGATGCAACAGCACAAGGAAACAGCTGCTGGAGCCAGAGGAGGAATCAGAAACTGCTAAAGCATTTTCTATAGATAAAATCTTCCTATGCCAGCTTCAGCTGTAAAATCTTTTCACCCACCAAGTTATTATAGTTTTGTTTGTTTACTTAGTGAGTTTCCAGACATGTTCATGAGAAGCTAAATTCTCCTCACAAACTTAAGATGACAGGGCTCCTGCCCTGGAAACAGCCTGAAAAGCTGTCCAAGAGATTGGGTCATTTCCTTGGGCCCCGAGAATGCAGAAGAGGCTGCAAGTGTTTCCTGGCATTCGGGATCACAGCCTCAAGCTCAGCTGCTGTGCTCCCTGCAGGGCCATCACCCGCGGATCGCATCTGCGAGTATAGGGGCTCAAGTGCTTTATGACCCGTTGCTTGTATTTTGTTCTTGAAAAGGCACTAAGATCTGCTCTGCTAGCAAAATAGCAAATTTAAAGAAAGTATATATAAATCTAAGGGTTTTTTTTTTTGAGCACAAGTATTGTGAAATTAAAAATACTACTGCCCCCACCTGACCTGCTTGTTTACAAAAATCAGGCACCAGTATTTACATATGGCTCTAGTCTGATAGAGTACCAGACTTCTTCTCCATTGTGCTTTATGGGAACATTCTCATTCTCCATGAGAACGGTCCTTTTCTTGGCCTCATCAGATCCTTTTCTGACATGACATAGGCTTGGGAAGCCATGCAGTTAGCTCCTATATAGCTGTGCATATGGCTGTAGCTACACAGAATTAAACTGTGCCCACATGGACGTATATCTATAAGGCTCTCTACTGCTTTTGCTACAGAGGAACTGTGGAACAGGGTACTGATATTTACCCTAACTATAGACTTCAAAGTTTTCCTGAGGCATCCAAGACCTTTCTTAATTCTTAGATGATAAAAGTTGTCATTTCCTCCCATACTTCAGCATTTTAAGGACAACCATACAAGGTGGTCAGCACTCTTAAAGGATTTCCCTTCTGAGCTGAGATCAAACATGAAGAATAGTAGTTCAGAGTGCTGAGAAAGTAAGAAGCATTTGAAAATAGGAGCCAGTCCTGCTCGTGCAGCCATCTGCAATGCCAGTCAGTTCTTCATGTCCTGCATGCCCATCCGATGTGGGATCCATACATGCCTGTATTGACATAAACACATCAAGTACATGTCTAGGCTGTAGAAATAACTACATTTACTTACTGTATTTTTTGTTTTAATAGATCCAAGTTTTATCATATACTATTGCAATCAAATGATGTTTCAAATAGGAAGTTATTCAAGATCAGCACAGGACAACCAGTTTAAAGTAAGTCCACCACGGTGGGGCTGGTGGCTGCTGCGGTGACAGATTCCCACACTGACTCCCACACTGATCACGTCCCACCTGGCTGGTACCTGTGTGGGAAGTCATTTGGAAGTGGAGATGTGGCAAGTCTGGGGGCAGAGCCAACTACTGTGTGGCTCTGTTGGGATCTTTATCAGGGCCAGTGCTGCTCAGCACCTCTTTCCATGCTACTTTTTGCCCTCGGCATAGATGAGCCTCTGGAAAGCTGTTCCTTACTTGTGTTAATGGTGTGCAGCAGAGGGAAGCATGGCCACACAGCTCTGGAGAGCCAGGCTGGCTCCTGCCTGTGTGCTGGTTGTCCACAAAAAGCTGCTGACTCTAACATCAAGTGTCTTGAGATCCTCTCTTTTACCCTTTCAGCCAGTGAGCCCAAATCAAGACATTAAGGAGAACTGTCACTTTGGAGTGGCTCTGGTAAGTGTGCGTGGTGGGGTAGCCCTTCTCCTGAGCCCTTGGTCCCTCGCTTGCTGATGAGGCTGAGAGGGAGCCCGATGCCAGTCCCCAGTGTGGCGCCTGGGCTCAGGTCTGTGAGCAAGGACTTGGTGCCTCCATGGCTGAAGGCGCTGCGCAGGTTTAGCCTAGGAGGAACCTGTATGTTGAACTGCTTTAAAAACTGCAGCCTAGACCACTACATGCTTTGCTTTTCATTGCTTAATTTTCCTGCAGCTCCTCTTATAGCCCTGCTGCTGTGTGGTCACCTTCTGCTCCTGCTGGGACACATGGCAGAGGTGCCTTGAGAGAAACAGGGACCTGTGTTGTAATCTGTGATTGACAGAAAGGTGGGTAAGGACCCAGTGTTGCAATTATTGCATTTCCTTCTTAATAACAGCCTCAGCAAACTTGCTTGCATCTCACTCCGGAGATGCTGTGTCAGGTTGACTCAAATGCCTGGAGGATTTGCCGGACTGGGCAAGATGCTGTTGGAGAGCTGGGTCAACGAGAGGGTGCAGGGTGAAACCTGGTCCAGTCCCTCTTATTTCGAAATATTTCCCCTATGTTTTCCCATAAATTTTCTTCAGATTCTGAATTTTGGCTAAAATCTCAATATATTTTTGTAACCTGCCAGTTAACTCAGCATTAGATGTAGGTAGTTAAAGGTTTAGCTTTAAATGAAAGGTTTAGCTTTTAAATGAAAATGATAATTACTTTAAAGGTAACGTGAAAAAGTAACACAAGAGGATTTTTTGTTTGTTTGTATCTTCATGATGCCTGAAGAAGGTTTAATAATGTTTGTGATGTTTGTTTTCAAAGATTTATCTTCCTGTTTTTGTCTCATAAAGAATGTAGAGATTGAAAGTGGTTTTGATTTATTTATCAATGCTTTTGTATCTCCAGTGCCTGAATGAGTTTTGAGAGAACGAAAATCTTTGCTGAAGATATATCTCTTTTAGGAGAAAGCTGCTAATTGGTATATGAAAATCCTACTATATTCTTTAGCAAAACCGGAGACCAGAATGTCCAGACCAGAATGACCAGAATGACCAGAATATATAGATGTTTCTATATATGTCTGTATGAAAAAAATGGGCATATGTATTTACTTTTGGGAATCATTTTAGTTCTGAAGAAAAAAAGAAATATTTTTTTAAAGTGTGACCACTGTTAGGGAAGAGAGAATTTTGTCTGAACATCAGTGTACTGATTCTGTTTTATTGGGAAGTTGAACAATAAATTGCATTACATTTACAAGTACCCAGTGTAAGATAATGGGGATTGTTTTTCACCTGCTCTAACAGTCAGGAAGTGTTATAATGTTTTTTAAGAAAAAATATTTATTAGTAAAAGGAATATATTATGCTTAAAAGGGAAATACAAATCCCATCAGCACAAATCTTTTTTTTTTCTTCACAGTATATATATGTATATATTTTTTTCTCCTATTAAAAGCCTGTTATGTTGTAACAAATACAAATTACTTGGAAGGCTGTTGCTCCCTTTCCAATGCTCTGAAGCCTGCACTGCCTTACGTGCTACCTCTACCATGTGGATGTGCTTCTGCACAGAGTGCTGCCTTTATGCTCTGTTCTTTTCTTGTGACAATGACATTCTTGGTTGCCTTCATGTCTCTTTTTCTCTGATACTAGCAGCTACAAAAGGATATTTAAAATGAGTGTATGCCTGAAAATATTTCATAATAACTTCTGTCAAATTCTCCCAACTCTTTTCATTTGGAATAGCTTTAGAGCAGTGTTACATTCTGTGTGTGAATTGAATATAACACCATGGAACCTGAAAGGTGAATAAGCCCTCTAAGTTTTATTAAAATATAAAGAGTGGTAATAATTTGATTGAGTCCCTTGAACAACGTAGCAATGGAAGTGGGAAGTGGGAGTTGGTTACAACATCTTATTTTGCCTTGTCTGTATTTCTGGTGTTGCTGACTGCTTTCCTAGACATTGGCTACTGCCTATAAGAATCTCATAAGCAATCATCTTCATCACTGGGGACATTAAAAGACAAAAACCCCAATCCTTATGTAGGGCAAGCTGTAATTCTGGAGAAAGAAGCTTGGAGAACTTGAAAGAGTGGGAAATGTGGTGTAGCTGAGGCTGTGATTTGGTAATACAGAGGCTGGGGCTGTTTGGAAAGAGAATTGGTGTCAAGTGTGAAGGCAGCAAAGTAAATGGGTGGTTCCACAATATCCCTCTTCTGAGGGTGGGAGAAAAGACACAGGTTCTTAAAACTTGAAAACAAGAAATTGTGACAATTATGACACAACTGTTATATTAAATAAGGAGTTGTTTCTAGCCAGCTCCATAAGCTGGAATTCATGAAAAATGCCGTGGAATGGCACACAGACATCTGTGAACCTCAAGGATTTACCTTGTCTCCTCCTATCTCCACTCACAAAGAATTTGAACACAAAATTGCTCAGAAGAACATAAAAGGTACAGCTTTTATTGCTTTCCATAGTATTTTGCCCTTTCACGTCCAACCCCTTAGCCGATCGTCATGACCTTTCCTTTTCTGACGGCGGAGGCAGTAGGAGATGCGCTGCCTTCGCAAGACTGATCCGGGTGTTCATTGAGCTGCCTGGTAGACACATTTTCCTGTGGCACAGGAGTGTTTCTGTGCCCGTCCCCTCTTCAGATGTCCAAGAGTGCCCTGGAAGAGGAGGGAGCCTCACGCCTGGAGCACGTGCGAGAGCCTCTCTTGATCCACAGGCATCCGGAGCGAGCCTGGCCATTCCCCGGGCAGCTTTCGCAGCAGAAGAGGAGCAAATGGCCTTCTGGAGCAATTCTCGTTCGCAGAGGTTTTAGTGCAGCTGTCAAGTAAGGGCAGTGTGGCTGGTATTGTTCCACCGAGACTTGTGGCATCGTGGCCGTGATGCAGCCATTTATCATCAGCCGATGTCATTCCAAAACAGGGGCCTCTCGTGTGATAACAGAGCACTGCTACTCCTTTACTGACTTGGTCCCCGGTTAATCAGTTTGTTCAGGTTTTGAATGCTGTATTCAAGCATGTTTTTAACAATGAAAAGCTCTCTGTGTTAAAAGAAAGGACTTACGTATTTGAGTCACATTCTTTTCTTTCCAATCATTTTAGTTTTTGTGTCACTTGATTTGTACTAGCTGTGGCTCATTATGAGAATTATTTGTCAGTGTGGACACTAAGGCATGCACAGCTCTACATGTGAAATTTAATTATGGGCATGGGAATTTCCTGTCCGTTCCCTTGAAATATTGTTGCCTAAAACTTGATAGACTGAAGGTTTTGCAAATTGAAAGGGAAAACCATGAAGGAAGATAGACAGGAATAGACAGAAGGGTCCAGGGATGTCTGATGTCTGGGGATTGAAGAAAAAGCCAGGTTCCCTTAAGAGCAGTGAATGACCTTGGAGCTATTGGAACAGAGAAAAAAGAAGACACCCTAAAGGCACAGAGGGATACAGGATGCAGCCTGATGACAAACAGTGAGGGACGGGGCCTGAAGAGAAGGGAGAGACAAAAAAGCACTTGGAAAGGAGAAAGAAAGAGGGTTAGGGCTGGGAAGAGACTCCTGGCCAAGGAAGATTTAAGTCAGAGGTTTTAACAAAAACACTGTGAGCACAGGGTGCGCTCGCTGGTATTACAGTGCAAGGTGCTCTGAAAAACTACTGTATGAGACCGACCTAATTTTTATTCAATTCAATATTCAATTTTTATTCCCCATGTATCTGTCCTAAAGTCACAAACTCTCAAGGCCGTAATGGTGAGGCTGTGCTGGGGGGCTGCTCTTGGCTTATCTGGAGATCTAGCAATGCTAAGGCCGAGAGAGTTGTATTTCTTCTGAGCATTCACACCCCATAAAAAATGTTTGACGGCGTCCCAGCTGCATGGCAAAGGGCTGAGCTATATTTACTGCTGCACAGCCTGACAGAAAGGAGTGACTTTGCATTGAGTAAATAAAGCCACGCGCTGTGAATCTCCCCGCGTGTCCCGTGGAAGGCAGTTTCTACGTCTGCTTGTGAGGAGGATTATACAGAGTGGAAAATTTATCCTTACAGGTGGATAAGTTCCTCGGCACTTGGGAGTTTTTCTGGGGATGGGTGGTATTAAGCATTTCCTAAGGATTCAGGAGCTCTGACTGAGAATCCAACCTCTGCTGCAGAATTGGGCTTCATCTTTTGAATTCACATTCAAGAATAAAAACAGAAACTGTGGTTTGGAGCGCCCTGCTCACTCTGGGTTGCTGCTCCGTGGCTGTTGTTCCTGCCCGTGCACTCTGCAACGTACCCAGCACGAGCGACGTTTCCCTCCCTCTCCCGCCTCTCCGTTGGACCCTTTGCTCCGCACTGCCTGCCCAGAGCATCCCTGGGGCTGAGCATCACCCCTGCTGCGAGCAGCGTCCTGGCACGCAGAACCGTGGGGCAGAGCCCGTCTCCCTTTCATGCTGCCCCCACGGGAGCAGGTGGCATCCTGCCCCACACAGCATCACCAGGGGCTCCAGCACCACCACGGAGAAAGAGGATCCAGGGTCAGGAGCGAAGCAAGGACCCCTCAATTACCGATTTCTTCTCCCCACTCTAAATCCGCTCCTGATTGAGCGCCGAGGAGCTCTGCTAGCCGCAGTCTGACGCCTAATGGATGCTGCTAATCAGCAGCGCCTGAGGTATCCTTGGAGCTTCTCAGGTGTTTCCCTTTGCCGGCCTCCACGTCGCCTCTCACAGTCACTTATTGGCCGCTTCTCGCCTATGAGCATCAAGCAAATTTCAACCCAGTGCTGCTAGCTTAGTGACAGTGCTGTTGTCACTCATGCAGCTACAGAGAGCTGGGTGTTATCTGCGTGCTCTTGGGAGGAAAAACATGAAAACACAGACAGGCAGGAGGCAGTTGCTGCATTGTCTTCCTGAGTTTGCAGATGGTGTGAAAATAGTGACCTTTCATCTTAGCAGAATGCTAAAATCTGAAACTTAATTATGACAGCTGCATTTGCATTAGCTATTTCAGTCCCTGAGCATCTTAGTGAGACATCCAAACAAGGTGCTTTGGCGAGATGTAGTTGCCTGCCCGCTCCCTGTGTTGTGGTGATGACCACCAGCTCGAAAGATGAACTTTCAGCTTCCACCCCACTTGTCTGTGACACAGTTTTCACTTGCTGGTGTTCACTGGCATGTTCGAAAAAGAAAATGTAGTTAAAGGAAATACTTTTAATTAAATCATGAGAAAATGCAGAGTTCGTCTCTTCCAGTGACATGATTCATGTTCCCGGACAGGAGGAACCCCCCGAGTTGGACCATGGAGGAGGTTTGCTCAGTCGGCAGCAGTTCTCTCTGAGGGCCTCCACTGGAGCACATCTGTGGTGTCCTGTGGTATGGCCAGCAGTAGAGCTGAGGAGCTTTGCAGTACCACTTTACTGATCAAGGTCATTGAATTACTGCAGGAAGAGTATAACTAACTCAGTGGTCATTTGGCTACAGACAGAATTTTGCACCTTTAGAACCGGGAATGGAACTGAATTTCAGCGAAACTCCAGAAACTTAGACCTATATTATTTAGCATCAGAGAGAACCCCCTTCAAAGTTCAAAATTGTTTTTCTGCCTACACAACTTGCTTGCTTTATAACTATAACTGCTGTCAAAGTTAAGATTTTTGCATGTCTGTAAGCATTATTTCTGGAGAAAGCAGGGTGTGATGTGCTTATGGTAAGAAGTATTAGTATATCAGGCAATGAAGTTCATACAATCATATGGAATATGCTTCTCTTCAGTGCTGTCATCCATTGAACAAGAGGATAAAAATATAAAAATAGACATATATTTGGAAGCTCTGAGTCTTACTTGCAGGTTACTTTAACCTAAAACTATCCCCATAGTCTCCATTGTTTGGTGGTCGAGTCACATAGCCTATGTTATCTGATGTGCAGACAGATAGAGTCTCTGTCCCCAGGTAATACCTTTCTGCTTATAGCATACTTAAAGAACAATTGCTAAGAAATGCAAACTTCAGAAAAGCCGGAGCCCTGAGATAAGTAATGTAAATACCTCACGGACCCTTATCTCATTACAGTCCAGAAAACAAAGGGTATACTTCATATTGGTATCAAATTATGAAAGGCTTTGTATCAACTTATTTGCAGTGGAAGAATTCTTCTACTTCTGAAAGTGAGAGAGGTACCTCACACAGTCACTGAGATACTGAGAAAGAGGACTCACCTGACGGCGATGTCAGGATTTAGTAGAAGAAAAAAGAGGAGGAAAGAGTGGCTCACTGTAGACTTCTGTAGCTAGAAGAGTGGGAATGAGGCCAGAGGAGAAAGGGATGGGGAAATAAAATGCTTAACCATTATTTGTCCAAGGAATAATGTCGGGGTAAAATACGTAACTACTGCTGAGATTCTGACAGAACTGCAAGCATCAGAACAAACTGGCTTACTTGCTATCAGCTGTGACTATATAGAACATGCTGCTTCTACTAAATTGGCAAAAGGAAATAAAAATGAATGGTTTGCACATAAAGAGTGAAATTTTATGCTGATTTGCCATATGTCCTTTGCCACCTCAGAGAAATAAAGATCTGAAGAGTATAAACATGGGGAAAAAAAAAAAGAAAAAACAAGTTGGCCAGGTTCTGCATGTTTAGTATTTCCTAGTGTAAAACAGACCTGCAGAAGACTTGACCTAATGCAGAATCCCAGCATGGTCTTGCCATGTGAACCATCTATGGGTTCCTTTTCCTTCTTTTGGGAGTGTGTGGTTTACACACAGCCGAGTCTGCCTGTTGATACTCAGTTAGAAGACTGTGCCCAGGAAATATACTTGGCTTGTAAACTTTGGGGTAGGGATTGTCTTTTTCTTCTGTGTTAGTGCCAGGTGACCTTGGTCTCTACGCAGGAGTTCTGGTTGCTCTAATAATGAATAAACAATTATAGCAAATCAGGGATTGGAGGTGTCAAAGAGGTGTAAAGAAGTGGCCAATGAATTAGAAAAGGCCTGTCTAAAGTGGCATAATCTTTTCAGTGCTGCAAGCCAAATGTCAGCTTTTGGGCACCTCCATAAGCCGAGCTCTGGAGCTCCATCTGAGCAGTTCCCCTCTGACACAGGTGAGGTGACAGTTAACAGAGTAAGTGTTTGGGCATGTGGAGGTGCTTGAGGAGGTAACAGGCCAGATGACACAGCCATGGCAGCCAAATCTGACTCATGAGCTGCTGCTTTGATCTAGGGTTTTTTTACACTCATGAGAGCTGCTCCATTTTCCTCAAACCTTGATAAATTTCTCATTTCCCCCCCTATTTGCGTAATTCGTGTAATCACTGTGAAGTGACTTGGAGTTCCTTGGCCGAACGACACCTCAGACACTTAAAGGAGCAGCCTGGATGCCCACAGCACCATCTTCCCACTTGCTCCGTAGGGGCAAAAACTGCGAGTTCCCAAGGAATCAGGGAAGATGGGGCTTGCGGAGGCTCATTTGCAAAAGGACTCTGACCCATTTACACTTCCCAGGTCATAATGCAGCTTTGAACTACCTGTTACTAAGGGCTTTCAAATTTGATTTGAGAGCAGATTTGAAAGGCAGAAGTTTCAGTATCATCAGGCAGCGGGGTGATATTTATGAGTCAGAGTGGATGAAGTAAGTGCCAGACTGCAGGCAATCACTCATCAGAAAAACACACACGTAGGGCTCAGTTGTTCTTTTGTAGTGTAAGAATAAGACTGCAGTGGAACTTTACTGTTTACGTCAGTATGAGACATAAAATAGGACCAGATAATGCATGCGTGTGTACAAACTATATCACACTGAAAAAAAAAAAATCTGCTTCTCGTTTAATTGAACATTTAAAAATATTAATAGCCTAAGAATTCACAAAGAATCTCCATCATATACTACAAAACTTGTGTACGGTTTGAAAGACTTAGTAAACTAAAGCTAAATACAGAGCAATAAAGGGCTAAAAGTGAAGCAAGAAGATGGGAACCTTAAAAAGGGAGGAACATAATTCAGAATACAATTTTAAGGTGTATGTAGAAATCTGAGGATCAGCCTGAGTAGACAGCAAAAGCATGAGCACACTCAAAGTTCAAAGATATGAGGAAGGAGTCCTCTTCACTCCAAAACTATAGGGAAGAAAAAAACTACAAATACATTTATTCCCTTGTGGAAACAGCAAAGTAATGATCTCTTTTCTGCACAAACTCTTATAAAGAAGTTTCAGTTTGGGACTGCTGTAGTCTCTTGGAAAAATGGGTATGGCAGCAGTTTTTAGAGTTACTGTCTGCTCCAAGACATGTGCTGACAGTTTATTGCAACCCAGCACTGACAGGAGCACAAACCTGAGGCTTCAGGTGACGGATCCTTGCCAAAGTGTGGTCACCATCCCTGTTCCCGTGTCTTCTGATAGAAGGGTGGCCGCTAACGTCGCAGCAGTCAGAGCTAGAATGGGCCTTGCCTCCTCAGCCAAGGGCTTTCGTCCTGCTCTCATCCCATGTGAAGAAATGTAATCAAACCTGCTTGGAAAGAAAAAAGGTCATTTTTGGTGGTCAAAGATAGCAACTAGATGGCACATTTTTGGCATCTGATAAGAGAAGATCTGAATAAAAAATTACTAATGTGCTTGACCTGAGTAGATAACCAAAAGTTAGCGTTGTAAGAGTTGTTATGAAAACAAATTACAATAACAAATTGCTAATGGAGGCAGATAATTCTCTGATGCTCTTACAATCCTTTTCAGAGACTGTACACAGTCCTGATCCCCTGAACACAGCAGAAATCAGGCAGTGAGGAATTGTCGCTTTTTTCCCCCACAAATTCAAGCCTGTTTCTAGCTCACACTCTTTCCAAAAAGTTTTCTCTCTGTGACCTTATTAGGGTTGTCCTCCCACTGGTTGTTCTGGCAGTCTCGTGGGCTTTTTTCCTCTTGCACAGTTTTTCCAGAGTTGGCTTCCATGAATTATTTGCTGTGTCTGTCAGTCGGACGCACAACATACACACCCTGCCCATGGGTGCTCAGTGTGTGTGTTTCCTGTATTGGTACCCAGGGAAGGTCATGGGATGCAGTTATCCTAAATAAAAAGAGGATGCTGCAGATTCCATGCAGTTTAAACTGTATATATACACTATAAATATATATACAATACAATATAAATACACCACCCTCATGGTAATATGTTACAATCAATGTTGCACTACTGAAATGCTAATGTGGACAATTCAGTAAGGGGAGGAAAGATCTATACAGCTAATGCAGGATAATTCCCTTCTTCCTGTATGAACTTTCCAGAGGGAAAAAAAAATGTAAATTCAGTATGCTGTTTGTTCTATATTGTCATCTTTTGTCATCTTTAAAAAAGATGTCATCCCTTTAGTATAAAAGTCACTTTTACACATGCACTAAGCCTAACACGTGCCGTTTCTTTTTCTATTGCCTGTGTTTGACATCTGTAAGAAATAGATGGTACATGAGGTACATGGAGTAGAGAGGTACTAGAGAGGTAGAGAGGTACATGGAGTTTTAACCAGAATGATCTTGATTAATAATAACAATAACAATAATAAAGGTAAAGTGTTTATGTTTTTAAGCCTGTAACTGTGGGTTTATTTCCTGTGTTATAGAGTAGAAGCAGTAGGAGTGGGAAGCAAATGTTTCAAGATAGAATTGCAGGTTTTCAAATGTTTAAAGCTAGGAAAAAATCTTTGATTCTTTCCCATGTTCTGATATCCTAGGAATGAAGGGCAATCATTAAGTCAGAGTTTTAGTTTGCCAGAAACTTTCCTGTCTTCCTGTTTAAAGCAAACAAATCCTATTGTTTTTCTAATATACATCATTAATGTAACCTATTAATTTGTGCTGATCTCTTATTCAGATAAATAATTATCTATATATCTATATCTAATTTTTACTCTTTATTCAAAACCTGCTCTCCGATTGCCCACTTTTTAATTCTCATTTTTTTCATGAGTACGAAAGAGATAGTATCAACAATAACAAATGGTTAAGACAAGGTGAAACCCTGCAGGACTACCCTACATTTCTGCAGACATCAAATCCCTGAGTACGATTTGGTGTCCCAGGCTCAGTGCAGGCTGCAGCTGTGCTATTAAGGGCCAGTTCCCAGGGGACTTTCCTCCTACATAAATTAGCTAGAAATAAAGGGGGGTGAGGAGCGAAGGAGGCATTGATAGTATTAGATGTGATCGGCTTCTGTCTATGTGGAGTAATTCAAAGCACTACCTAATGACTTAGAGCTAAGGGCACAGTCCTGTAAGGTATTAAGTCCTCCCCAAACCTCTTCATTTAAGGATGTTTTGAAGGAACTAGGGATCAAAAATTATGATATGTAAAATATGTAGAGCTTGGACTGGCCAGTCTGAGCTCATGTGGCGCCCATATCCTGGCCAAGAGGAGGACGCATAGACTGAACTACATCCTGCACTGGGGCTCGGCTTTGTCAGTCAAACCCCAGCCCGGCAGTCCTTGTTTCATTCTTAGACCCTGCTTTAGTCTGGAATTCAGCCTCAGGCCCCATAGGTGTCTTCCCACACGCCCATCCCCTGTCCTGGCTAGCCCTCTGCATCCCATCATGAAGCTGCTGGGTTGTCTCATTCGTGTTTTCCTCTCTCTCCTTTCTGGACTCTGTCTCTGGGAATGATGTTGGCTCCCCGGAAGCAAGGAATCTAGATCATGGAGTTGAGAGTCACCGTTACCTTCTGGGATGTTCCTTGTGGGAAAAGTTTTCTAGGTGAGCAAAAGCAAAAACAAAAGCAAAAAGCATGAAATCTCTTATTTCATGACAGATATGGTCTTTTGTAGGACAGCTGGCCAGACTAAACACAAAACAGAAGAAACCAAACTGGTCTCCAAGGCTGCCTGGGACGTGACCTGGCACTCTTGGCGTGCAAGCGCCTATTCCATATTGCAAGGACTTTCCACAGATTAGCAAAGTCATAGCCTAACTTCGGCTGATTTACCCTTTAAAGAGCACCCTGACAGAGTTCAGCCCCCGCTGTGCATCCCAGAGCAGTTTTGGCAAATCTTTCAAAACAAAGCGAGTGCTACAAGTGATGCACTGCTGCGTGGACTACTAAGCCCGGGTTTGCTGCTGCCAAAGCATAGCATGGACACAAGTGGAGGAGGCAAAGACAGACTGGAGTGATGATTTGCAGGCAATTGATCTTTGCCATTTGGCTCAGCATGCCTGAGCCTGAGAGCAGCTGTGGTTATTAAACACTAGGGATGCAGCCAGCAAGCCTGCGTTCAGCTGACCATTGTATCAGTCCTCGTCATGGTTTTCTTTTCATTTCCTTGCTCTAATACCTCCCATCCTTGTTCACTTTTGTGCAGTGGGCAAGAGGAGACCCAGAGGCTATTAGCAAAGCAGCATAGATGCCCCGTTTTTAAGTTTCTCTGCCAGGCCTAATGTTTTTCAGAAGAGATGCCTGTTTTTACAGCTGAAATGCACTACTTCCTCGGCTTTGCAAAGGCCCTTTCAAACAAGAGGCAGTTCTCTAGCTATAATTCTGCAACACTTTCTGTGAGGTATATGTAAGCAAGATATATATAAGAGAACAAAATATTTACATAGGCATTTTTATTGAGTAAAATATACTAGAGTATAAATTCTAGCATTATTTAAGAGAGTAAGGATGGTCTGGTGGCAGAGCTGCACAAATGTTTCATTCATTTTTCTTTCATTTTTCTGTTCTCAAAGACATCCCTTTCTATTGTTCTATTTTTCACCTGTAGCTACAATGTTCGGGGCTGTACGTGTGTGAGATCTTGTAAGACCCTTTGTGTGGAGGCTGATAACTCTTTGCCACAGAGTCCTGCTGCAAAGAGAGACACAGTGCAGGCAGTGCTGGGGCTGATCTGCTCCATGGATCAGATCCAGGCTGATCCTAGTTTTGGGTGGCACCGTGCCGATGACACAGCCTCCCAAAGGAAGTGTCATCTGAGATCATGCCACACAGGTTGTTCTTAAGGCCCTGGTATACTCTGTAGGGGTGCAAGTGAGAGCTGTTTTCTTTTTTTTTTTCCCCAACCATTTTCTAGCTCAATTAATTCCAAACCTCCAATCTAAAAGTATCCTGGGGAGTGTCATTTGCACATGGAAACGTCCCCAGGGAGCTGCGTGTGCTCCCTGTGACAGCCCTCGTACGGGCTCTGTGTCCACCTAACCTGAGTTCACCTCCTCAGACTAGCAGGCCTCTAGTTATTCAGCACTGGAAAAGAAAATCAGTAAAGAGAGAGGAAGAAATGGGAGAAAAGGAGGAAGAAAAGTGGCAAGGAAACCATGATCAGATTTGCATGCATTCAGTGGGCTGCGTTCTTTAATGTCGCTTTGCCAGCTTCCAAGAAGCAAAATGTTGCATAGTTTTGGTTTATATTTAAATTATCTAATTATTTTTCATACTTTTGGTAGATAAGAAAGTAGTGGTAGTGTTATAAAAGCTCTGGAAGGAGTAAGCAAGTGGAAACGGCCCAGCTGTTGATTCAGGCTTTGGTAGCCTCCCCAGAACGGGGCTCGCAGGACGGCGTGAGTTCGCGCTGCTTTCCCTTGGCTCGGCTCCACTGTTTATGTCACAGGCAGACAGCTTGCATTAGAGTTTGGCCCTGATCTGCAGAAGCCCTGTTATTTGAATTTAATTGAAAAACATCAAGTCACAATTCAGATTTTAAAGCTTTTTAATTAGTAAAAGGTTAGGATGGAAAATTCAGCTTAGCTGCGCAAGCTGAGTCAGGCCAAGGCTTCAAGGCTGGGTTTGCAGCAGTTAGGTGTTTACAGCAAACCACGGCTCCTGGCACCCTGTGAGGGCCGTGAACACTCCTGTCCCACCGGCTTCGCTGGGGGCCCTTAGAAAGCAGCCAGTGCCCGGTAGTCCTGGCACGAGGGCCAGGTTCAACTCGGCTCCCCTCCTAGTGCCCTCGTGGGAAAAGGGGCCTGTATGGGATCTGGGACCATCCTACAGCTGCTGACAGAGCGTCGTGTTCAGGTAGGCCAGTGGAAATCCAGAATAATCCCATTCACCTAAGTGGTGTTACAGCGGTGTAAAGCGACTGTAGGAAAACCAGAAAAATGGAAAATTTTAGCAGGAAGTTTAAAGAGATCGTTAGACTAATTCATATCCCGCTTTATTGTGGACCTTGTATCTGACTACTTTCTATCCTGCAGGTGAAGAAATTATCTGAGGATTCCCTCACATGAATATTTCTCCAAACACTTCTTTACTTCTCAGGGAGCTGCAAATTGATGTTTGAAACAGAGTACACAGCTTTTGGCCTCGGTATAAGATAAAATAACTTAGGCTTCTAGGATGTTACTGTGCTCTAAATTACACTATGAGCTGTGTAAGCCTTTACCAAGACCGAAGGGAAAAAAAGAAAAAAAAAAAAGATTTATAACTCAGACTGGGACTCAGTATTTTCAATAATTTATTCATCCACCAGAAGAAAATTTAAGACAACTAACATGATAAAAAAGCATGAATTGAATTTTATAAATAGTTTTGGATTAAAAAAAGAAAGAGCACTTTTCAAAACACTAGAATTGTTATTTGGCATTTCTGAAACCACTTAGTTTGGTTTTCAAACTAGATTCATAGGCGCACTCACATAACTTCATAGGCATAGCACACCTAACTGAGGAAAAGGAGGTCGTTGCAGGATGGCAAACTGCTTGCAAGCTGAAGTCCATGTCTAAGACAGTCCTCTGGAATGGGAGATGAGCTCAGTTCTTTCATGTCAAGTCAGAATAAGGATTTTAAGCCAATTGTCCTCACTGTTGGAGACGTAAGAGAGGACAAAGGAAAACAAAACTTTTTTTTATCCAGTCTTTTAATTAATTAAAAAGTAGCTTTTGGTTAACTCAGTAAAGTCTTATTTATATTTTATATAAATTATAACACTTATTCTATATTTATATATGTATTATTTATTATATGTTATAATTTTTCCCAAATAAAATTAAAAAATCATTACCTCTCTCTGCTTACAGCAACCTTTCTGACCATTGTTTTCTTAGCTGAGCCAAGCATGAGCACAGCTACATGAGTAACAGCGTGTCCCTTGGTGTGAAAGACTGTGGACATGGATAAAGGAATTACCGTATATTCTTGTTCTTGATTTGAAATTATGATAAACATTTATCTACTAATGCAAATCACATTCACTCTATGAAGATTGATTTCCATATAATTTGACCTTGTCTAATAAGTCTTCTTGGCCAGATGAATTACAGGGACTTTGCACTGATTTATTTTTGCTTATGCATAAAGTGCTGTGTGTTTGTTCATTTATTATGCTTAGCACATCGGACTCAGGAAGATTATCTTATTTGAAAATTAAATTTCATACCTTCATATCTTTGCACAGGCTTGACTTTAGCTGTTTGACTATGGCCCTGTTCCTCAACATGGAGAAAATCTATAGGAAACAAATGACTTCATGTTCTGAAGTGTACAAGCTAAATAACAATTCCAGAGCTGTCACTGGTCTGTGCATACTCATGTTCTTACATAAGGAAAAAAACATACAAACAATATAAATGTTTAATATAAATGCTTTGAAGATTTTACTATTATCTATGTTCACAAATACTAATATCACTCAATCATAATCATATGATTATTGTGTCACTAGAGGGAGAATTTGCCATTGTTTGATTGCCTTATCCTTATTCTGTATTCCTTGGCTTATTCCAACTTCTGTTACCCTCTACATTTACTCCCTTTCAAATCTGGAAATTTATGTAAGGCTGGATCCAAAGCTGCTGGCAGTAAAAGCAGAAAGGCTGTCTTTCATTTTAGTAGCCTGTGCATCAGGCCCATGATGTCAACAGTGTCTTAAGTTCTTGAATGTATTTTCAAACAGCATAACATAACACAACATATTATCATAACAGAATTGCGTGAGGGGGAAGATCATTGTGCTTGCAATTACTGTTTTTCATATTATTACCTTATATTTCATTTAAAGTAACCTCATGTTGCTAATTTCTTTTGATTATTCCAGTTCTCTTCTTCCCTCTGAATTTGCTTGCATTCGAAAAATTCCTATATATTGTGTTCTCATTTAATCAACTGCCCCTTCTAGAGCATTTATGATTTTAGTGTAATCATTTCAACACTGACATGTTCAGAATCTCCCTAGATACCTCTTTGCATCTATCTCAACAAATTGCAGTCCATTCATCATTATTAATTGTTTACAGTCCTTCAAGTGGTCCATGATTCATCTCAAATCTTTTAATATAGACATCCCCATTTTGTTTTTAAATATGAAGCTGAATTGTGTCATTTGGCCAATTATTTAGGGGGAGTAGAATTATTCTTTTTGTTGAAAAATACTTCTGTTTTGGTAACTACATGGTAGGACAACAGATAGAGCTTTCACAAAACTCAGTTAGTCGGCTGAAAAGATGCATTTAGTGTCTTTAGCTGAGTTTGAGCTTCAGGACTTGAAGGCAAACCAATTCTACAATAACTTCAAATATTTTTCTATTAATGAAAATTTTAGTATTTAAATAGTAGATATGTATTTCTGACTTAACAAAAGTAAGCATGCTTTCACTACATAGCAGGGTCCTATAAGGAAACTGTGTTTTTTTAAGGTGATGGAGAACTGATGTACAGCCCTTTACTTACTCACATTTGAGACTGAATAGTGCATATGCTGCATCTCAGAAGTGTATAATTTTAGCAAAAAACAAATACAAAAACAAAAACAAAATCAACCCAGCCACATTTAAGAGGGAAAAAAGTATTCCCCTAGAAGGTTGGTAAAAATTAAGCAGCAGGTATTCAAAACTGCTCAGATGTTTAGAAAGTTATTATTTACTGAAGGAATAAGTGCCCAAAGAGCAGGCAATGTATTAAAAATGCATGAAAAAATGAATAAAAACATATTATGCATTGTGGAACCATGTGTTAAAATTGGTTTCACAGTGTATCATGCAACTCTGCAGCTGAATGTTGCTAACTCACAATTCTGCTGAGAGTCTCGGAATATTTAGTATATTTTTTAAAGTCCAGCTCTTAAATTCATATGATTACAATGGGAATTCCAACTTTAATTAGAATGAAGTAAGTCCTCGCTTACAGAACAGAGCTACGAGACATGTTCATGTATACTCTAAAGGCTTAGAAATCAAAAGACAAGTAAAAGCATCCTATAAATTATTGTTTGTATAGACATTTATTACTCTTAAATTGTAAATAAACTTTATTTATTTCATTTGGAGGCAGCTTTATTTAAAACGAGTAACAATCTACAATACTCAGCTAAAGAGGGGAACACAGTGAAATGAGGCAACCTACAAAGCTTTTGGCTGGATTTATTACAGGATTACAGGGTGACAAACTCTATCTTGGTAAACGAAAGCATTTTCAATAAAGGCTAATAAGGTAATAGCAAATATGTAAGCTGCCTTACTGCCAGGGAAATGACCCACCAAGCTGCACTGTGTATTCAGCTAATAAGATATGATCGACATTCATTACCAACTGTGTGTAAGGAATCCAATAAAAGATGGCTTAGCAGACAAACCATCTTTTTTTTTTACCTCATTGTGATTTTTGGGTAATAAACTCTATGACTATGTCAAAGAACAAGGTTTTGTTGTGAGAGTTACTACATAAAAATTACCATGTATGTGAGAATTTACTCATATGAAACTTTGAAATATCCTTTCAGCATTTGCTATGATCTGTTCTGGGGATTGCACAGATATATAATATATGTGATAATATTGACACTATTACTGAGTTTGCAGAATCAAGGAACAAGAAATTAGGAAATGTCACAACTATTTTTTCTGTAACTATTACATTTTATGAGGTTGTATGTAAATTTTGCCTAGCACAGCTAGTTCATCCCAACACTTACATGTAATGTTGAAATTGCCCTTTTTATTTCAGACCTGAAGATGCCTTTGCATGCCCAAAACTTTTTTTTTCTCTCCCGGTATCATTTGCTCTAATAAAAAATACAACCTGTGATTGCAAGTCTTGCTTCATGTGATGTAAATTGTCTTTCTTACAGAATAACCATGTGCAGAACTTTGTCAACTCTGTGTAGCTCTTCACCTAATGCCACTGTGCACCCTGAGGCTTAAAGGCAACCAGTCTCTAAATCCCGTCCCCTCCTTCCCCTCCCATTCGTCGTCATTCTCAGCTGCCAGGTTTGTTACCTGACCGGTCCCAGTTTTACCAGTTGCTTTGTCAAGACTGACTCCTTTGGCTTCCAGCTCTGCTCTGATTCACCTGGAATGAAGCAATGAAAGTCACTGAAAACACAGACATGACATGCTGCTTCTGCTCTGTGCCTGTTCAGGGCAACCTGTAACGGGGAAATGGGAACTTCACCATCATATATTTGGTTGGAAAAAGCAGGCTTAGTTGCTCTGAGGGGTATTGGATGCACATTGTGATTTCATAGGAGCCTGGAAGCAGAGGAGAATACTTTGAGAGGATGGTACCTTCCTAATTTAGGCACATGCGAGCTGGAATTAGATAGAGCATACCCTATTAGCAAGGTCAATAGTATAGGAAGTTATTTTTGAAAATTGGGTCCAAACTTGGTTGTAGAAAGAAGGAATAAAGTAGCACTGGATTTAGTAGGGTTATGTTGCTCCTTTTGGCACAAGGAATGAAAATGGATGAAAGCTAACCTTAATTTTGAAGGTCTGTGCTTTTATTAGTATTTACATTTCTTTAGTACTCTGTGAGTTTTCTCTGTGTTTCAATAGCGGGTCTGTATCTCTGCAATCCCATTGGGCTCTGTCAATGGGATCGCTGTACTTTCTCCAACAAGATTATAAGCGCTCATTTGCTTTCTGTGGAAGTTTTACCAAGCTTCTATTCATGCCGTAATGGATTATTGACATAACACAGAAGTCTCTTATGAAATATTCCACTATGTGTAATTAGAGAGTATTTAATCTGCATAATAAAAATCCATATGAAAAGTTGCTATTATACAAGCCCAAAAGCTGCTTATCTAGATGAAGTATCTAGTGTGTCCCATAGACTTAGGGATGGAAAACAGCATTTTGGAAAAAAAAAAAAAGAAATTGCCCAAAGCAATCCAGATCACAGAATCACAGAATGTTTGAGGTTGGAAGGGACCTCTAGAGATCATCTAGTCTAACTCTCCTGCTCAATCACAGACAGCTCAAGCACGTGACACAGGGTCACAGCCAGGCAGGTTTGAAAGACCTCCAGAGAAGGAGACTCCACAACCTCTCTGGGCAGCTTGTCCCAGCCTGTCCAGGTCCCTCTGGATGGCAGCACAGCCCTCTGGAGTGTTGGCCACTCCATCCAGCTTGGTATCAATCCACAAACTTGCTCAGGGTGCCCTCTGTGCCCTTGTCCAAGTCATTGATGAACAAGTTGAACAGCACTGGGCCCAGTACTGACCCCTGGGGAACACCACTGGCCACAGGCCTCCAACTGGACACGGCCCCATTTATCACCACCCTCTGAGCTCTGCCATCCAGACAGTTCTCAATCCACATCACTGTCCACTCATCCAATCCACATTTCCTGAGCTTCCCCATGAGGATGTTATGGGAGACAGTGTCAAAAGCCTTGCTGAAGTCAAGGTAGACAACATCCATAGCTTTCCCATCATCCAGCCAGCCGATCATCCCATCATAGAAGGCTGTCAGGTTAGTCAAATACATCTTCCCTTCAGTGAATCCATGCTGACTACTCCTTATCACCTTTTTCTTCACATGCCTAGAGAGGCTCTCTAGGATGAGCTGCTCCATCACCTTTCCACAGATGCAGGTGAGGCTGACTGGCCTGTAGTGGAGTGACTTTGGCTTCTTCTAGTCCTCAAGCACATGCTTGAGTTCCTCCCACCTGGGCCCACAGATTTTTGAGTGTCCAGTTTGCCCAAATAATCCCTAATCCCCTCCTCCTGGGCCAGCGGAAAGTCTTCCTCTCTCCTGGTTCTCCCTCTTATGTCCGAGCTCTGTAGTTCTTGGGGCCAGCCTTAGCTGGAAAGACAGAAGCAAAGAAGACATTTAGTAACTCTGCTTCTTTGCATCCTCCATCATCAAGGTACTCCCATTCAGCAGCAGACCAGCGCGTTCCCTAGTCGTCCTCTTGCTGCTGATGTATTTATAGAAGCCCTTCCTGTTGTCCCTGACATCTCGTGCTAACTCTGTTTCCAAACAGGCCTTGGCCTTCCTCGTTGCATCCCTGCATTCTCTCACAACGTGCCTATATTCTTCCCATGTGGTCCGGCCCTTCTTCCACATTACGTATGCTTTCTTTTTTAGTTTCTCAAGAGTTCCTTGCCCATCCACACAGGTCTTCTGCCCCCTTTCCTTGACGTCTTTCTTGTAGGAATGCATCCATCCTGAGCTTGGAGAAAGTGGTGCTTGAATATTCTCCAGCTCTCCTGGACCCCCTTTCTTTTAAGACCCAGGCCCAGGGGACTCTTTCAAGGAGCTCCTTGAAGAGGTCAAAGTTGGATCTCTTGAAGTCCAAGGCTGCAATCCTGCTTCTTGCCCAGTTTCCTTCATGCAGGATCGTGAATTCCGACATCTCACGGTCACTGCAGCCAAGACTGCTCCCAGCTCTCACATTTCCAACTCGACCATCTCGGTTTGTTAGTATCAGGTCCAGCAGCGCCTCTCTCCTCATTGGCTCATCTACCATCTACATCAAGATGTTATCTGCAGTGCTTTGCAGAAGCCTCCGGTTCCTGGCTGTGTGGTCATCCCAGTAGGCATCAGGGTGGTTGAAGTTCCCCATAAGGATCAGGGCCTGTGATCGTGAGACTTCTTGCAGCTGCCTATAGAAGCCTCATCCACTTTGTCCTCCTGATCAGGAGGCCTGTAGTAAACACCCATCACAGTGTCATCTCTGTTGGCCAGCCCTTCAGTCCTCACCCACAGGCTGGCTGTGTTATTGACCTGCAGACATGGGCAGTAGGATTTGGTTTTTTCCAAAAAGCAAAAGGAAATGGCAGATGGATTTGAACACTGGCTTCTGACTTACATCTTTGATCATGTTCTTACAGCTATTTGGTAAATCTTTCCTTTCCATTCCTCCCGTGCTTGGTTTGGGAACCATTGCTCCTGTGTTTGGGAATGCAAGTGGTTGGTACACCATTCCTGCTTTAAGATGATTTTAATCTTAAAATAATTAAGATAATTCCATCTGCTTTAAGATGATTTTAGTGTTTTTATTTGTTTGTTTGTTTGTTTTTCTGTTTTTTTTTTTTTAAATGAACAGAAGCTGTGCCAGATAATGCAGTGTAGTGCTGAATGGGAAATCAGGAAGTGGTGGAAACACTTTATCCCTATTAGCTGGCAAGGCTCCCTTCACACAAGCTTTTACTAGGTCAAAATTTGCAAACAAGCCAACAGTGCCAGCAGAAAAAGGGAGCTCATGATATTTATGAAGTTTTTACAAAGAATTCTTTCAAAAAATTATTGTTTTAATTATCATTTTGTGATTTTTCTTCAGCTAAGAAGCTTCCTTGAGTTCAAAATTAGTCAAAGCTGAAGGGGATTAACTTTTATTGTAAGCTATGATTCTGTTCAGCCGCTGTCTACTATGTTGCAGTGAAAATGCAGTGTGTAAGTAGCTAGAAAACAGACAAATGAGGGAAAAAAAAAAGGTAAAAATCTCAGCTATAATTTTCACATCAGCCTTTTACAGACAGAGTACAATATAGCTGTTTTGTGGTATCATAAAGAGTTGTTAGTTGTTCTGCTGATTTAAAGCACTAAAATTGTCGACGTAGTCTATAATATTACTGTGCACAAGAGAAAACTATACTGCATAAATTCCATAGCACCTTTTTCCTTTTGCCATTGAAATAATAAAGTCAATTACTGGAGAAAAGGCATATGTAGGGAGCTTGTCAGGGCTTTCATGAACTGGCATGTGTAAGCGTTGAATTATACAGAAGTGCATTTCACAAAAAAATGGCAAATTGTGCTGACACATGAAGGTGCAGCAATATTCTAATGAGCAAAACTTGCAAAGCAATATTTTCGCATCCATTGCCAGACTTACTTTCATATCTAGAAATGAATATCAAAGTGAGCATTACTGCATAGGTATTAAGATGTTCCAGAGTTGGCCTTAACTCTGGCATTTAACTTTTGAATATCTGTCTTTACAATTTTAATAATATTCTTTTAATATAGCTTTTTACATGATGTGTATTTAGAGGATCAGACTCATAAATTGCAGGTCCCCACAGATCGCAGGAATAAGTGCATGCATTTGCAGTTCTTAACCTAGGAGCTAGGATTTGGGGTTATATTATAATTTAAATCAAAGAATGTTAATTTTAGTAGATGCATAAAACACTTGGGGCTATCCCAAGTCCCAAGATGTGTCATCAACCCAGATATTATACAAAGTTTTCAAGGAACAGCAAATTTAATGTCTGTTTTTTTTTAAAAAAAAAAAAAAGAGGAAAACTGTGATAAGAAATATGTTGAAAGATATTCTAGGTCCCTTCATTAGAGAGAAAGAGATAATAATAATAACACTTGATAGCTAAAAAGTATAATTTGTAGAAATCCTAATGATGCCTAATGATTCACATGAGCTGTACTGTTAAATTTACTATTCCCATTTTACAACAACAACAAAAAAAAGATATATGAAAGTGAAGATGCACATTTTTGTCTTTTGGTCTCATAAAACTTTGCAACTTAACCCATTTTTACCCATCTAAGTGTCATGTCTTTATGTGTTAGTGACTGATTCCTTAATACAAGTAATAATTAAACTAACACACAAAGGAGGGAGAACGTGTAGTGGAGCAAGAAAGGCTGCCATTCTGAAGGACATCCATTGATTGGTGACCCTACCAGTAGCTGCTGGAAAGCATGATGTTGGAAGCTTTTGCAAGGGCCAGGTAGGTCCTTCTCCTCTGAAAGAAGGTTCAGCAGTTCTCAGTCAATGTCAGTTTGAGCATCTTTGTCTCATGAAAGCTGCACTTGAACTCTTGTAAAGCATATATCCATTGAGTTTTGGGTTCTTTTCCTCAGATTAACTGGTCATCCTTTGGCTTCTCTACAGTGCATTCAACTCTGTTTTGGAATTTTAAAATTCAAAATCTTACTCATTCTCCTCTTCCTTTGGCAGGAGCTGAGGTTGTCTAATACTCAGTATTCCATCTGTGACAAAGAGCAACTTTACGAGAGAATACTGCTGTTTGAACCCCTATTTTACTGCTGTGTAAGACATATGTATGACATGCTGTTTTGTGGTTCCCTAAATGTTCCTTACCATAGTGTTCTTTTGCTGTTTCTAAAGAATTTACAGTGGCACAGTTTTTAACAGATATGGTTACCTAATCAAGTAGTTCTATTGATTTCTGTTAAATACTTCAGCAGATGACAATCTCCATTTCAAGAGTGTGGGTCTGTAATTTAGTTAAATAGAGGTCAGAAATCCAAGTTTTTTTTTTATCTAAACCATCTTTTAACAATTTTTATATCATCTTGTAACACTGAAGATTACACTGTGAAAACATCAGGTTCCTTTTTTTTTTTTTTTTTTTTTTTTTTTTTTTTTTTTTTTTTTTTTTTTTTTTTTTTTTTTTTTTTTTTTTTTTTTTTTTTCTCTGGCATGCCTAACTAGTATTTTTATCTTCTTACTGTCTTTATGCTTTGTGTCAACTTGCTGTGAATTTGGCTTTCTCTGTTGAGTACCTGTCTACATATGTCTTCACACTGTCATGTACTGATAAGCACATTGCGAGCGGCAGAAACGCCGCCCCCTCCTCATTCCAGGCATTCGGTTTGGAAGGATTTCAAGGCCCCATCTTAGTCTGATCTGGAGGGAGATTCCAGGTCCCCAGTCCAAGTTCTGTACATAGACAATTATTCTTTAAAATAGCTTCCTTATAAAATGTATACATATAGATATGCAATATAAGCATAGGCTTTCCATATATATGTGTATGTGTGTATATGTCTATGAACATTGCTCTTTGCTCAGGTTTTCACCCTTTGGGGGGAGAAGCGGCACCAACCATCTCTGAAGCTCCTGCTTCCTTTGCTTGGCATAGGCTGCTGGACTTTCCCCTGGGGAACCTGTTTTTCCACTTTTGATGGCTGCAGCTATAGTCTTAATTCCCTGAGGGAAGTGCGCATCCCTGGGAAAATGTTCAAAGTCGGATTCAAGTCCTGGACTTGTAGGGATTGCTGGTGTTATCTCTAAGAAGAGGTAGTAAGGAAGTCAGTAGGTTCTTCAAAGAGCCTGGAGAACAAGCTGTCCAGCAGACAGTCTTGGTTTGGTTGGCATTGCTACAACCGGAAAGAAGAAACAAGCTTTTGATAAAGAAATTGATGGTTTTCAAGATGCAGTTTGACCAGATGTAGGTTGACAAATGTTGGCCATTCACCTTCATTTCAAAGCACTTCTAAGACCTCCTGGTTCAGAATGGTGACTCAGGAGACTTTCCAGAACAGGTGATTGGTGCCCAGGTGCCAGCTGTGAGTATTGCATTGCTCAGATGCATGGCTTGTAATGGTACTCAGTTTGTCCCTCCTGGACTCATTTATGTAGAGGTCCTTTTACTCCATGTTAGCTCTTTCTCTATAGCTTCTGCTTGTGCTTAGGCTTTACCAGCTTCCTATATATCATTAAGTAGTTGGCTATTGATTTGGTAGTCTTCTTTATCCTTGTAAGCTGAGCATCTCTTTACACTTGAAGTCTTTCAGAAAAGGCAGTGCAAGACTCAGCACAAGAGCAATTCCTCGTTTCTCCTGGCAGTCAAGCAGATTTTCTCCTCTTCTGTTAAACATCCCTGGAAAAAACTCTTAACTCCACAAGCAAAACCACAAGACCAAGCTAACAAGGGCTCTTGAGACACCAACCTATCATTTTAAAACAGTGTTTTCAGTGGGTTCTGCTTCCAGAGTGTTCTTTGAGATACAAGAGCAGATTGAAGGTCTATTTTTTTCTCTTTTTTTTTTTTATTTTTTATTTTTTATTATTATGAGTTTCTGTTATCCCATTAGCTCTCCATCTTATGGTGTCCACCTCAGAATTTTGTGTACGCTTAGCTTCACTTCTTCTTTGTATAGACCATGCCAATTCAATCCTTAATTACTCTAATAGTCTTCCCTTACTAATGGGAATACTTTATATCTCTTTTAACAATCCACTGACTTATCTTGGCGAGTATCCCCTGGCACTAGCCAGAGGTAGTCCTTGTGCTTTTGATGTGCAGTCTGCCTGAAGTATCCGTGTTTCTGCTCTAGAGCTGGTTGGTTTCATTCCACAATGAAGGAAATTTTAGCTTCAGTAAAATTGTTACATTTTTGTACCAATTTTTAGTACATTTTTTGGTACGTTTTCCTAAAACAGTGCTTTTCAATGCCAAGACTTCCTAGTGCCAAGTTTGCCTCCCGTGGGCAGTATTTAATGGCTCCCTGGATTACCATTTGCCTGTTTATGCTGGTTGGGAGTATCTTGATTAACCACAGCCAAGTTTCCACCAGGCACATGCAGCTGGTGTGTTGCAGTATAATGATGACAAATTGGACAGGACTTTTTGATCAGCTTGTCAAAAGGGCCCTGCTTGTCTGTGTCGACAAGCGGAGGGTTTTCCACTGGGGAAAGGTTGGGTGAAGGTTTCTGAAACCCCCAGGCATTTCTCCCCATCAGGTCTTATTCCTCATTGCCACGTAAGCTCGTCCTTACATCTTTGGTCCGATGTTTGCCAAATACACGACTTTTTTGTTCCATTCTTGATTTCTCAGTGAAAACAGCCTTGAAGTTATTATTTCAGTCAGTAAAGGAGATACTAGCCTTTACAAATGGACTCCTGTATGTTACGTCTTTTGGCCTTTACTGTTTATACTAAATGCCTTCCTAATTAATGTCAGAATTTCATCTTAGTCATGCGAGCGATTTCTGTCAGCTACACGCTTCCCAGCCTGAGCTGTCTGGCATGCCTTTGATATTATGGGCATACTCTTGCACTGAGACAAAAATATCTGGCTAACTGTGCTTGTGTGTAATTACATTGACAATATGAGTGAAATTTGACCATATATCTCAAACAAAAAATACAGATAAGTTATCTTTCCTATGTGTTATTTCTCTATTCAGTTATGCACTTGATTATGTTCTGCTTTCTCTATTTTTGCTATTTTCTTGGGCTTATGTTTTCTCTAATACCTGCTCTTTCATCTAGCATCTGACTTATTTCCAGTGCTATAGCAGATACAGTGTTTTATTTGTGAATACAGTTGCAGACTTTGACTCTTCCTAATTTTGTCTTGCCTTTGCATGCAGTTCACAGTCACCACAGTACAATTAACCTCCTGTGAACTGTTTTTTTCTTGTTTGCATTCAACACAATTAGATTTTAATTTCAAAAGCCTTGCTGTAACTTCAAATATTGTATCACTTGTGTGTTCTGTCCAACTGTAAATAGTATGCAGACTATTCATATTCAAAGTAGCAATCCAGTCTTTGCATGTAGCAGTTTCTTATTTTTTTTTTTCCCATGAGTTCTTCTCTCTACCTATTCTTTGTTTCGCTCCAGCTGTGGTCTGCAGACTTTTGAAAAATGCTTTTACTTCTTATAAACACAACAGATTTGCCCAAAGGTCTGTATTTTCTTTCAAAACTTTGTGCAATCCTTTATGTGGTTTCTTGCAAATCCACTCTGATAATATTTTGTGGACTTATCTTTAGAATCTTCTGTTTTGTGTTGCAATTGCACTTTTTTATGGGCTTACCGTTTAGTACATATAAAGCTGTCCTTGCCTCCCCCTTTTTGATTTATGTGAAGCTCATACTCCTTCAACTTTACCTTCAACTTTACCCTGAAGAATATTGCTCATTTCTTTAATGCTATGTAACATCTGCCTTGCTCTTCCTCACCTGGATAGAAGCTGTTCAGCAAACCTGGTGCAACTGGCCGACAATATTTTTAGGCCACTTTTTCATCTTCTCAGGAAAATAAAAAATTTTTTCTCTGCTTTGCTGATGTTGTCCAACGTATTTCTGAGAAGTTGGAATCATACTGGAGTCCTTAGTGGTTTTCCTTTTCTTCTGCTCACGTATCTTTCCCGTTGCTGGTACTACATGGTTTTCTGAGATGGTAGTGAGAGAGAACCCCAAATCAGGATTTATAATGTGAATCATTCTTAGTAGCAAAGAGAAGCTAGCATGGGAGAAAAATCCGTGTGTCCTGCTCCATCACGTGAACTGCACTGACTGACTGAAGCAGGAACTATTTCAAACCAGAAAGCTGCAGGCTTCTTAAAGTGCCTTTTACCATGAGTGTTATTTAATGTTCACAAGTGTTATGTACTTAAAAATGTCTCTGAAGTCCAATGAGGAAAAAAATGAACAGTATATTTATGCACCAAATTTAAAACACTAAGTTTTAAGTTTTAAGAAGTTTGGGCTTCTAATAACTTGCTGTTTAGGAGTTCCTGCATTCAGAAAGTTGTTCAATGTTGTTTTTAATGGAGATATTCCAGAAAACTGCTTTCAGTTCCCTAATGACTGATCTCCTTCTAATTGAGTGAAACTTGCCAAGTCTCAGATCTACAAGATCTACAAGAAGCACACACAGCGCAGGTACCGTATTTTAACATAAGAAAGACTTAATTAAATACTATGCTTCGAAAATCGTCATAGCTGAGACACCACCATTTTGTTTCACTTTATGTACAGGAAAGAAACAAAATGGAAACGGAAGATAACAGCAGCCTGTTTGCTTATTCCTTGGCTTTTTTTTTTTTTTTTCCAAATAAATCTTTTTGCTTCTTCTCTAACAAATGTTCCGGTAGCTTGCTACTGAAAATAAAAATAGGAAGCTAGACAATAGTTTGTGGAGAGCCTTTTCACTTGGGAATTAACACTTCAAAGTGATTTGAGTATAATCTGTAATAACTCCAAATATAACGGTGAAATAAAAAGTAAAGAGCAACAGCAAGTGCCTCCCGGCCTTCGTAGTAATGACAGCTCTCTGGCTGAGGGAGCTGATGGCTAAGGGCAACTGAGGCGTTTAAAGTGACCAGGTTGATAGCTCTCCGTTTGGGTCTAGATCACTCTCTTAACGAGCAGAGAGAAAAGTTTCAGGAAACTGTTTTCCAAAATACTGCTAAAAAAGTGAGAGAGAATCGTCTATGAAATAACCTAGTGCATAGGACAAGGTGTACTTAAATTAGAGCCAGAAGATCATGGCTGCTCTTGGTATTTTTTTGCATAATTCTTAAAATAGAGGAGACTGTATCCAGTTGACCTATAGATACTATTACAAAATACTTGTTGAATATTCTTTTTCTGTGAGGCAAATTATGTATTTTTTCATGTGAATTTACATTCAATAACAGTAAGCCACAGAGTGAAATTGGTTTTAGAAAGCTGATTACAATGATACTTAACATTTTCTATTAAAACAAGAAGACTCGGGAAAGCCTCACTGTCACATTTATGTTCCCTTCCAGTTTGGTTTTGATTTCAGAATTCCTTCACTCTAAAAAATATAACTCAGGTGATGGGATTTTGGTGCAGGCTGGAAGCACTACAGTTTGGGAAGCACAAGTGTTTTGATGAGTTTTGGATCCCACCTGGAGGATGACTCTGCTAAATAGGAGCCTTATCCACCTATCTGCTTCCTAGGTAAAAGGCAGGCAGTCCCTGAGCAAGCAAACTTAGCTGTCTCCTGCAAATTCCCTGGAGCTGCTTCCCACTTTTACCAGCTGCAGGGGATAGGAGATCATGAAAAGTCCTGGGGAAAGAACATTGAATTCAGAAGTGAATTCAGTAAACTGGTCTACTACAACTGTCTATTCCCCTTTGCCTCCCAAGTTTAGGAAGGAATGTGTGAGACCAGCAAGGGAGGAAGAGGCAGCAAAGCGGAGGGGAAGGCAGCTCTACAGATGTAGATGTAGGCAGATTAGAGCTGTCTGCTCTTGGGACTGTCAGCAAGGATGGACTGTCTGCGAGTCGGCAAAGAGAGAGCTGGTGGAGAGCAAAGCTGCTGGAAGCAGCGAGAACAGGGAAAAGGGATGTGGAGAGCGGAGGCAGAGGCTGCTGTAGGGCCTGAACCGGAGGGGTAAGTTGGCTTGCTTGCAATTGCAGCAAAACACTACTAAAATAAAGTCGTCAAATAGAATCAGATTATAAAGTCAAGTCTGGGGTAAATGGAATAAGTACTGCGGGAATGTTTTTACATATTTGTATTGAAGGATATCCTAGATATACAAAGGACCTTGACCTCAAAGTCTTTAATAGTTGCAGCAAATAAGTGTAGTGTGGGTTTTTTCGAGCTAGCTGTCTATTTATCACGGCCATTAAAGATGGTTGCTTTTCCCAGTTATCCTAGGCAGTCTTCATTTTGGAATTCTTTGTCAATAACTGGCATACTGTTTGATACAGTATCTTTTGTCTCTCACATGGAAGTGGATCTAGATAATGGCACTGTGCAGGTTCTACCCCTGTGCTCTCTAAGCTGTCCTCTCAGCTTGTTGGTGACTGGAAGAGCTCGTATTATGAACAGCCATAATCCTGCACGTGCCACATGAGGGAGAAGTCAATATTTATACCCACCAGTTGATAGAATTAATTAAATATATTTTGCTAAATAACACTCTATATTACCTTATTCATTGTCTAATGTTTGCCCACAGAAGTATTTGTTGTTTGAACTGAATGCCTGGTTAAGAAGAACTGAGGACAACATATTTAATATTTATTTGGTAGCACAACATAGTAGACACGCAGCAGGTGAGAGAGTGCAAATATAAGAGGAAGAAAAGTGATTAAGTGACATGGTCAGAACACAAAATGTTCCCCTATGACTACAGTGATTCTGAGCAAAACAAAAGCAAGAAAGGCTTGGATATTAGATTTTAAAATTTAAATATTTGAAATAGCAATATTTAAGGAGGTCTATAAATTAATATTCATAACATACATATTGATGTGTCCAAAAATAAATGCTTTAGGAAAAAAAAGCAGCAGTGATCTACTTTTCTAAGTCTAGACCATTCAGCTTTTTTATTTTTGGAACATCTTTTGTCTTCACTGAGAGGCTCTTTGTAGGGGAAATCTTTATTTTTCTATTGTTTCAGCCTCTGATATAATTTTAGCAAGCAGAACTTACACTACAACAAAATCTAACAATGACGACAAAAAATGCACATTGCTGAGAGCTATTAAACTTCTCAAGGAAGTTCTGAGGCATTTACTTACGGAGAAATTGTAGGGAGCCATGAGATTTTGTGAGAAACTATATTGCACAATTTTCACACAGAAAGTGCTTTAGACAGTAGGCTTTTTTTCTGATAAGATAGCAAATAATGTTTTATACTTGTAATAAAAGTAGCACATCTTGCTCTGTTTTCCGAAATATATTCTGTGAGGACAAATGGAAGTCACAGCTGTTCAGAGAAAGGATTTGAGCCATTTATGTAGTGATTTGAGGGAAAAAATATATAATATACATATATAATTTTTATTTTATAAAACTTTTCTGCCAGAAGTAAATATATCTCTACTTATCATCATCATATAAACATTAAAAAAAAAAAACAAACAAAAAACCCTACTCCAGATAGTGCAATATTTATTTTAGCAGGTATGTCTTTGCATATATGTCTGTGGATAGAGTTTCAACGTGTGCGCTTTTGGTAAGTATAATCATGGAATAATCCTCCATCCTTTTCATATATTGGTTTCTAGCCATATTCTTTCTCTGGTGTGTGCCTTTGTGGCTTTTCTACCATTTTCTCTCTCTCTCTCTCTCTCTCTCTCTCTCTCTCTCTCTCTCGACTTGCATACAGAATTTAGAATTTTTGTTCTTCTGATACCAATGACTTTTTTTTCTAATCACAATTAAGTGCATCATTAAAATCAAGACATTTGAAGAGTCTTTACAGGATTGTCCTTAGAAATGCATTATGTGCATCCTATCTGTGGTCTCCATGTGCTTAGTAAGTCCAGCTGTCCTTGCGTGGCTTAACCACAGGCTACTAACCTTGTTAAAGCAAGCCTGAAATAACAGTGAAAACTATGTAACTTCAGATTTAATTTTTAAATAATAAATGAAGAAAACATTTTTGAACATCCCCAGCCAAGTTCAGAATAATGAAACTCAATTTTCAACAGGATAGTAACTTAAAAAAAAAAAAAAAAAAAAAAAAAAAAAAAATCTGTGATACAGATGTATCAACTGTGAATAAATAATTCAGTTTATGTTTGTCCATCATATCTTTAAATTCCCTGAGTGGACTCTTAAACCTTTTATTGAAGTGATATCCCCACAACAAATGTTCCCCATGATTGATTCCTACATACATTTGCTCTTACAAACCCTTCTCTTTATTGTTTTGGTGTGTTGTGTTTGTGGTTGAACTGTCTTCCTGTGCCTCGTCATAGGCACAGGACTACACTTCTTTTATAATTACGTATTTTTTGGCTTTGGCTTTGACTTAGTGTTTTTCTCTTCTGCAGCATCTTTTTGTGCTATTATCTTCTGGTTTTGTAAGTGATATCTTAGTAAATGTTGCAAATATTCCTACCTACCTACCATTTTAATAAATGGGAGATTGATGTTATGCACTGAAGAACAGCATTGTATTGTTTGAGATTTTACCTCTTCATAGCAATCAGCAAATTATCTGGCATTATTTAAGCTCACGCTTTTCCTTTGTCATATAAAATCCTTTTATTTTTATCCCTAATACCAGCTTTTCTGTGGTAGAACAAAGAAGAATACAAGAAGGAGGGACCACGCAGGAACAAAGCAGCACAGGAAAGAACTGTTCAGGGAATTAAAATCAACTGGAACAGCATGTAAATGTTAGGATGCTGGTTACAGGTATTGCAGAATCACTGCTGTTAAATCCTTCAGTGCCTGGGCAGTTTCTGTTTCTCACGTGCAAGGTGCAGCTGCACGCAGCACTGCGTGGCACCTCGGAGGGGGACGGCAAAGCCGCGAGCACAGAAAGAACTGAAACTGCTGTTGTGCTGCAGCCATCTTGCTCCACTCCCTTATGGTCCTCCAGTTTGCTCTCCTAGCTGCTTCCTTAAAGTTATAGCAGTCTAAATTGGAAAAAAAAAAATAGTCAAGATTTCCCTCTGGTGTATTTCCGAATCTGCATGCTTTTTTGTTATCACATCTGCAATTACTGTGAAGTAGAAAAGGACCTTGTTAGGGTCATGCATCTATGAAACCGAGATATAAAATGTTCTCTCTGGAGAAATAGTTCTTTGCCCCCTGGTGGTGAATTAATTTTGAAAAATATTAAAAAACACTTCCAGGAAAATTTACTTGAAATTAAAAAGAGATACTAATTGCTTCAGTGAATACAAATAACACTGCTAAGCAATGCTTAATGTGTCAGATAGAATTAAGATCCCGAAATGAACAAGCACCGTGGATCTTTGACAGTCACTGCAGAATAGGACTCAACATCACCATTTGAAAACTGTATGAGATCTTCAGCATTTCAATATCATGTTTCTTATTTTGCTTATTTTGGGGCTTTAAGCCATGTGTCCTGAGAACATACTGCAGTCCTGGGAATCCCTGATTACTGTAAATGATAAGCGATGGAGTTACATTAATCTGTACAACATCTTCAGATGTGCCCCTCTCTGGAGATTTGTAATATCATCCACAGAGTGAGAGGTCCCTTTCTGGGAGACTACAGTAACACTCTCCAAATGAAAATATTGAAAGACCTGTACATATGTTTACAAATTGTCTTGGATTTTCAGTTTGAGTATGCTGAGCATCTCCATATGTGAATAACATACCAGAATAGCATTCTTAGAGTAGTAATAACCAAATGGACATGGAAAGTCATCCACTTTCAATTCGAGTCACAGATCTATTTGCAAGTTGTCAAGGATACATTATTTAATACAAACGTAACAGCTATCTAATAACTGTTATTACTTTTTTAATTCCTTAACCTCCTTAACTTCTGTCTCAGACAGTGCTTCCCTGTGTTGATGTTGTTCTTACAAGAAAATATGCATTAAAGTATGACAGACTGCTGTCATGTCATCTAGCAAAGCATGATGCCTTTATGTTGGAAGGAGGTCATTTATAAAGACGAAGCCTTTCAGATCTTGATTTTATATTATTAGGATACGGCTGATATTCTGAAGCTGAGCCCTCTTTAATTATCCATCAGTCTCATTTTACATAATGTTAATGCAGATTCAAATAACTTTTGGGTTTGGAAAATATCACCACAGGGTATGGCATGCTGAGTAGGCAAGGACTGTTTTGGCTCTAATTATGTAACATATCAACAACAACAATGACAACAACAAAAGCATAACTAAAAGGGCTGCCCAGGCCAGGGATGATAGATAATACTCTTTTGTGTTGCATAGCCTGTAACACAACCAGCTTTCTGTTTTTATCTCTGTTGCTTTTACTTCTCTTTCCATTCCCACATTTCTCTCTCATTATTTTGACTTATGTCTGGCCTAAGGAAACAGCTGGGCTACACAAATGGCATATTCCTTACAAATCTTTCAGTGGGTAGAACTGCCATCGAGTAATCCTATTTCTACTTATTTTTCCCACTCATGCTGGATGCTATCACCCCTCATTCCTCACCTCATTCTAACCCAAGGGTTTGTGTATTTTACACCAGACCTGGGAGATGGTTTGGTGTAAAAGCAGAAGGGCTGGAAAGCCGGTGACCGGATCACCCTCCTCAGAGGGCACCAGGCTGGCAGCAGCTCCGAGCAGGGCCGCTGCCTTGAGGCCCGCTGCTCGTCCTGTGCGAATCCTCCAAACGCTCTCCCGGCTGTGAAACACAATTCCAGCCTGAGCTCTGCTCAGCCTCGCTGCCTGGGGAAGCTCTGAGCTCTCAGGGTGTAGTTACACAAAGGTTTTTTCCAATAGGAAAGCCAGTTTAAGCCAGGCAGTTTCCTGCCTGCTTCGCCCTCTTGTTCTTGCTCCTGCATCACATTCGCGTCCCGTGATGGTGCCGGTGCAGCTGTTTCTGGGCTGTGTTGTAAATTGGATTACTGAAATAAATCTGACTTTGTGTGTGTGTGTGCATGTGCATATGTGTGTGTGTGTGAACTTTTTTTTTTTGAATCTGGATCATTTCAGTCATCTGATTTATAACGTGGCCCTCAAAGCCTTGAATTAGCACAGGGCGAACAGTGGCGCAGAGGTGGGAACAGGCATCTGTGCTGGGGGAGGGAGCAGGAAGCCCTTGAGCCGGATTTGTTAACGGAGAAGAGTCCTGTTGCTCTACAGCACCTTTCACTGCACCCAAGCTAAGCAGGCAGAAAAGGGGACTGGAATTACTGGAACAGACTGGAGAGCAGGCAAGCTCTTGAACTGGTGGAGATGTCCCCCTTTATCTTCAGGAGAAAAAAAATAAAGTGGTACCTTAATAAGCTCTTTGCGCTTGGTCTAGTGGTACTCATTTGAGTCACAAAATAGTCGCTGTTTGGCTATCCAGTGATCACGAGAATTCTGCTGGGCTTGTAAAGCATATTGGTCTTCAGCGGTGTTAAAAATGCTAATAATAACTGGCTCATGCCTCAGGCCTTGGGTGCTACTGTCAATTAGTGTCAGAACACAGGCTTATTTTAACAGATTACATGCCTGTATATGCTTCTTGCCCCTGCAGTTTGCAGAGCGTAGCTTAGCGTGCTCGGTTCAGCGAGGGCTGCCGGGATGTTCAGGCAGCTTCAGGGCAGCGGGGGAATCGCCACGATCGCCTTCGCAGCTCTCGATATCCTTAAAATAAAGGAACTGCCCAGCTGGGGAAACCATACAGAAAATCTGGTGTTTCACTTAAAAACATGATCCGCTAGCCATTTATATATCATGTGTCAATCTTGGAGAAAAATGCTGGTGTCTCCCAATATGAGCACTTTTAGGTTGTAATGGAGAGATCTGTGTAACCCTCTACTTTCTTCTTTACGTTTGTGTCAAAGTTAACAGTACTAAGATTTAAATTGTCATTCCTGGTCATCTCACCTGCCAGTCACTGCACAAGTCACTGGAAATTTCCCTGGTTTATTGTTTCAGGCTTATTGCTAAGGCAAGCATTGCTGAATGGGTTTAGGTTTGTTTCGTATTTTGAGACTTCCTCTGAAACCATGAGAGTATTGTCTTTTAAAAATTATTTATCTGTTTTATTTTGTATTCTGTCAGTTTGTATTAATTCTATCACCTGTATTAATTAAAGTGTTGGAGAGGAGGGAAGGACTCTAATGATTGATCAAGAAAAAGTAATTCTTCGTGACTTTAAAACATGAAAATGGAAGAATGAGAAAAGACTAAACCTTTAGGATGGAGGTGAATTCATGTTTGTAATTCAGTTGATTTTTGTGTTATGCTAAATAGTTACAACGTTTTCTTCCCAAACTTGCTGTATTTACTCTTGGGGTACTGAATGATTTGAGTGAAGACATTTAAACTCATCTCATAGTCTAGAAATAAAAAGAAATCATTGTCAAGAATGCTAAATTTGGTATCAGGCCTTCACTTCCAATAGTTTCAGGAGTACAATAAAAATGACTTTCAATGTCATGCATTGTTAAAACTAATTGGAATAATATAGCTATCGACTTAAGTGTAAGATAGTCCTTAAATATGTATGTTAAGTAATCACTATCGCATTATAATTAATTATCTATCATTCTCAAAAGTATTGAAGCCACAAGCTGCCTGCTGTCGGTGGTCAGTGTGAGGACAGTCGCTTTTAGTCTCATGGAACTGAGTATATTTACTGTTTTTACCAAGTTTTTTTTTTAATTGTTTCAACTTCACTTTCAGCAGCAGTAACCAGAGATGAATTTTGAAAGGGATCTTTGCTGAAAAACAGTATCAAAATGACAAATGTTCTCAACTCTTTTCAAAGTTGATCGTTTCACTAGATCAATATAACTAAGAAGGCTAAGAAGCTAATAAGGGAGGTGAAGTATATATGGAAAAACACGGAAGTCAGGAGGGAAGAATATGGAAAGTATATCTTTCCATATGGGGGAAGGGGGCTGAGTACTGTTAATCACAAACACTGAAGGAATCATTAGCATGGTTTAAAAATGATGCTACATTTCCGAACTATCTATTTGTCACTGGCTTCAGAGAGTCCTTAACATCTTTAAGGTGTCTGTCACAAATGGAAGAGCTTGTAACTTCAAGAACCAACTAGATGGTTCTAGATGTATATACATGTATGTACATCATATTTGTGTGCAATAGGACAGGAGGTTTGAAAGCACAAAGGGAGATACAGCAAAAACACAAGGGGAAATTATGCTGTGAAAACGGGTGTGCAAACCAGAACTGGTAGCAGATTAAGAGAGTACAAGGGAAGAAACTGATCTATACTGGAACAGATTCAGTTACTCCAGCCAAACAAAGCAGCTGATAAATTAATTAGTCCCCCCCCCCTTTTTTTTTTATTTTTCTTTTCCATGTGGGGGAAGCGTCTCTTTTGGCTGATAAAATTTCTCCTCCTCTGAGCAGGCTGAATCACGAGCAGACCCTAAGCCAGCCCTTGTCCGTTAAACGATTATTTCCCGGCAAATGGGTTTAGGTGTCTCTCGGAAAACAGCCAGGGGCAGAATCACGATGCTCGGCCCGGTGGGCATGCATGTGGCACGCCGAGCCGTGAGTTTAAATATCCATCTAATTAATATTTAAACAGCTTATACAAATGGGAACAGCTTCAGTGGGGGAGAACGCCTAACACCACTGCCTACTTTGTGAGTTGGAAAATTGATCGAGGTTGGCTCTCGCCTTTATTCTGAGTGCAGCGGAGAACGTGTTTTGAAGCCACATCTCGCCGTCCCTGTGTGACATCCAATGTAGTCTTAGACAGAGCAGCGATTTGGGCAATGTGGCCTAACTCCTCTCGTACGGAGGCACGAGTGGGTTTGGCATTTAAAACGTTTTTAATTGAGGGAAAAAAAGTGTTTTGTTGGAGGTGGCTGCGTTTATGGATATCTGGGGGGTGACTGGGTTTTCCTTAGAAGAAAATATTCATTTTTTTTTAAAGCAGGCCTCACTTGGAGGCAGGCCAAAGCAGCGCTGCGGGGCGGCCGCCCGTCCGCACGAGCACAAAGCGAGCCCCGTAACGGCGGAGCCGCTCTGAGGCTTCGCTCTCATCTCCCGCTCGGCCTTCGTGTCCTCCACTGGCTCCGCGGGCGCGTAACGGAGCGGCCGGGGCCGCGGCCCGGAGCGCGCAGCCCCGCGCGGGGGGAGGCGGCCGCGCAGGAAGGACGGGGCAGGAAAGGGAGGGGGCGCGGGCGGCGGCGCCGGGGACG
>VZSG01000866.1:86389-98804 GCA_013398315.1 Nothoprocta pentlandii
CGCTCCGTGCCGCCCGGCCCGGCCCGGCCCGGCCCGGCCCGGCCGCTGCCTCCCCCGGAGCCGCCTCCCGCCCCGGCCGCACGTGGGCGTCGCTCCGGGCTGTCCCGTTCTCGCCGCGATCCCCCAGGAAGGCTGGCGCTGTGCAGGAGCTCTGCCTGCCGGTGGCCGCTCCCGCCCCGCAGCGGCCCCCGCACCCCGGCTCTGCCCCGGGGCCGCCGCTGTGACTGCTAAAACCAGGCTTACCTGCGGCAGTACCCGCCGGGAGAGGGCTGCCCCCAGCTTTGGCCGCCTCCTGGTGCGGTTTGAGGTGGACGTATAGTAATAATGATGATCAGTGGCCCCTGACTCCGTCTCATCTCTTCCCTCCGTTAGCATCTGGAGTTGAAACTCGGTGGAGCATTATCGCTGTCATCCTGCTTAGCACACAGCACAGACTGCTTCCGAAGGTTCAGTTTCATGGGCATAAACTTTAGTCCAAACACTAAATTTTTGTTTAGCTTTTAATTCCTGACAGGCAGTTTTGGTGTTGTATATTGTAGGGATATGAAGTCTTGGTTTTGTTTCTGTTCGTGGTGTCCAGGCCTGGCAGGAGAATTTGTGTCAGTAAATTCACAGCCCCTTTTTTGCCCAGGGCTGCTGAATCAGCAGCTTGTGCACTAAGTGTAATGCAACATCACGGGGTTAACTTTAATAGGCAGGCTTTCTGCTAGCTCCCCCTTTTACTCAGTTTACAAGATACTAAAAAGTCTTTATGGAAAACGTGAATCACTTATAATAAGCAGGGTAAAAATTGGTGGATAATGCCAGGCAGATGAAAGGATATTCTGTTAGATGTAGATACAGGTTAATCATTTATGATATCACTACTGTCAACACTTGAAACGTAAACTGCATTAGATGCCATGGAAGAATACACCTGTGATTATGGTGGTAAAAAAAATGTTGCTGTTAAGCTCAAGTGTGTGGCCTAGTGATGCAAATCGCGTACAAACCACTAGATGTTGGAGGAAGCTTTGCTGGTTCACAGGTTCTTCCACGTTGTATGTTTTGTTGCTGCTGTTGCCTTCTCCAGCCCGTGCCAGATGCTCCAAATAAGGGACTGAAGGATCAGTGCTGCTTGCGCTGACCCATGGAGAGCTGAGGTGGTTTAAGCTCCCCTCGGACAGAGGCCCAGCCACAACTGTTCCATTTCCTGCCTTCGTATCTGAGCAGAAAGCTGTGTTTGACCACAGCACATTGCAATTTATCATAACTGCAGATGTGCCATTTCCATATTTCTTCAGGTTTTCTGCTTTCCTCAAAGCTATATCTTAGTGGAACCGACTGCTTGCTTTGCAGGTTATTTTAACTGGAATGCCTTTGACTAGAATGCTTTGGTTAGTTTTTGTAGTTTTGGTGCCGTGGTTTATATTCTGTATACTCCAGTGTGTTTCTTGGCGTTTTACCATAAAAGGGGCTGAGCTTTTGTGAAAATAAACTCTGTGTCCTTGCTTTTGGACTGTTTCATAATCTCTCATTTATCTCAATAGCTGTCTATTTAAAAAAAAAAAAAAAAGATCATGTTGTCATCCTGTGTATCCTGATAACTCCTCCTTGGCAAGGCTGCTCGTTTTTGAAAAACATACTGCCTTTTGTTTCGAAGAAAAAAATATGCACATATGTACATATATATATATGTGTGTGTGTACATGTATATATAGTATGTATGTATTTATAGGGAATGACCCCAGCCCTTCCTGACGCTGTTCAAATAGCTTAGGTTTTGATGGAGGACTCTGGTCATCTTCCTTCTTGTTGGACCCCACGTGCAGTGTGGGAAGCTGATGCTGACTGCAACTCACAAGGTGTGGGTGGGGGGTCCTGCAGCTTTGGTGCCGTGATGAATTCCCTGGATCTCCCCCTGGAATAGGAGAGACGGGGTGGTTCTCAGTGCGGGTGATTGCAGCAACCTGGGGTCCCTGCGATTGCCCTTTGGATGGCCTTGGAGAAGCCTCACAATGTTGTTACGTGGCAGGGTAAGAGGTTTGGAGCTGTTGTGGTGTCTTGGCTGGTGGCTGGCATGGAGGAAACAATTATTGTTGTGAATGTGGAATGCCGGAGGATGAGTAAGATCGTGACTGCCTTGGGTCTTAGAGTAGTTGTCCGTAGGCCTTGACTTTGAGGTCAAGTTGTCTCAGAAATGCAGGTGTTATGGGTGAGTGCCGAGCCTGAGAGCGCTCTGGGTGTTAAGCAAGGGCACGGTTGGATTTGTTAATCCATTGCATCCCACAGTCACGTTAGGTAGCAGAAGTGTTGTTGCTTTTGTGCTGTTCTGTCCTGGTACTGTTCTGAGCAAGGTGGGAATTGGACCGAGTCTTTGGTTGCTCCTACGTCATTGAAGTATTTCACTCAACATGCTTGTCTAAAATATTATTGCTCTAAGAATTCTGACTTACATGGGGAAATAACCTTTTGCCTGAGAAAAGCCCACGCTTTCATGTCCACCGGATGTTGTGTCCAAATGAAGAAAACGGAACCATAAACCCTTGACAGAAAAATGTAATAGCCTCTTCAGTGCAGCCAGTTACTACTTGGTCCTAGTCCTTTTGTCAGTCTGAATAGATTAAATAGTTTAATTAAGAGGTTATGCCCTCAGTAATAAAACTGCCTGTGACCTGAGAGAGAGCATGGTGACCATCCTGTCGGCCTTTCGGAAAGATTCCCGGGAGATCGGAGAGCTCTGGGCTGCTCCGACCGATGTTTGAACTGCTCAAGCTCATCTAACTGTGCTGTTTCTTGCAGCTCTTACCAGCTGCTGCCTGCTGAGCAAATGTGATGGGCTCTGGATGAATCAACCTGGTGTCCATAGGGCTTGTGGGACTCTTCCCCAAAGTAGGGGCTTCACCCTAACAGCCCCTATGGTGTCTAAGGAACTGTCTGTTGCTCTAAGGTTTTTGGCTTGCAGTAAGAAGGGCACAACAGGTCTCTGAGTGTCTTTGAGCCTTTGTGTGGTGGCATTCTGGTACGCAAGATGAGGAGAGGAACAAGTTCTGAGGGAAGAATGTTCCTGTTACCAGTGCTGTGCCCTAGATCATAAAAGGATGTGGTAAAATGCACAAGCTTTGCTGCTAATGTTGGCCATGCAGAGTGACATGTTACATGTCAGGTAGGACCTAGGAATTTCTGAACAGTCTTTCAGCATTCCTGTTGATAATCAGAAGAGGAAAGAGGTCTGCACTGACATTTCTTTTAGTCTGTGCAGTGCATGAAAACAAAAGGTGTTTTTTTTAATGATTTTTGAAACCTGCAAAGATGCTGCAAACGCACTTTGAGACAGTAGAAGAGTTCCTGAAACTTTGTGTTCCTGAGGGAATGTTATTGCCTGCATTTGGCTGGCTAGCCAATGTTGTGACTACACATAGAACTTTCTGAACATGGTGCAGGAGGTGCTTCATTTGGAACAAAGATCTACCTTCCTTGTGGTGTACTAAGCTTTCTTGAAGTCCGGCTCAAATGTACTCAAGTGTTTTTACTTCTCATTAAGAATTGAACATGATCTTGCATGAGATGTCAGTGGCACCTTCACTGGATGTTTGGAAGCTTAAACATCTAATCTACAACTACGACTTCTTACTGAAAATAAAACAAACTGCCCTGATTGTGTGGGTTCCTCTCGGAGAAATTACCTGCGTGCTTGTGTGATGCTGTTGTGGCAGTATAATCTGCTGTGTTGTATCCTTTCGGAAATAGACGTTGCTTTAAAATCCTATGTTTTAAAAGATGTTTTTCCTCAGCTTTTTAGGGATGAACTTCCACATGTCTGTCAAGATGATTTACACTTAGCTCTTTTGGATTAAAATACCCACTCCCAGGATCGTCAGAGTATTTCATCCATGTCATACCTACACAATGGCTTTGCTGACTAAGGTTGTAATCCCGAGGCACAACCGTGTGTTCAGAATGTGCATCTTCGAGTCCAGCAGCCTATGAGATGCTAATATGTTGCAACTTCAGGAAAGTCCGAGATGTGATTTCCTCATCAGAGGTGCTTTCCCGATCAGGAGCCTGACCTCCTTGATTATGAGAAGCTGCAACCCCTCTGGCTGAGCTGGAGATTTGGACTACCCGGCACCTGAACCAGAGAAGCCAGGTCTGCCTTAGCAAGTGATAGAGACCAACCAAGGGTGCATCTCTTCATTGCAGTGCTGGGTGCAGAGAATTGATGCCACAGCATAGGCATTTCAGGGAATGTTTTACACTGGACTAATTCCAGCCTGGCTGCATGGCCTCTCTGTGTTGAAGTGCACTAGTCATGCTCTTGGAATACATTTTACAGTTTTATTTGCATCCAAACGGAATCCAGCCCATCCACTTGAGGGCCGCTTCATGGTGTGCGGTCAGTGGGAACAGTAACGAGGTTTGTTTTACGTCTGCACTCCTGATCTGCATTAAAAAAACGGAGGTCGATGCACCTATAAGACTATGGCAAATGGCCTGTGCTAAATTTTATCTCTTGACATTGCCATGTGAGGGCTTTACCAGAGGTGAACCTCACAGCAAAGTGTTAGGCTGTTGCCAGACATTATGGGAGATCAAAGAACATCCTCTAAAATACATTCCTGAATGGTCTGTTTTATGCACGTGTGGTGACTAATTTCTCCTGGAGTTGCAGCAGTCCCATCACTGCAGTTCTACATTTGTGGCTTGGGAGGTTATGAAAATAAAAGCTCTTGAATATAAATTTGGGAATTGTGTTTCAGAATAGCTATTCTTGAAGCTGCCAGAGTGTTACATAATCTGGCACTGCTGTCCTCCTGCTTTTTGACCGGGTCACTCTCCAGAAGAGAAATCCAGGAAAAAAAAAAAGACTATTCTTGCTAGAGAGCTATTGGGATTTTTGCGTTCACTGAGTGGTCCCCCCAAGTTTTGGTAGGGGTCCCTACGCAAGTTGTCTGTGTCCCCCTTCCCAAAATTTGTCTCCCCTGGCAGGCAAGATATACATAAGCACAAGGAGGAAGGGACATAAAGGAATAAACAGGAATAGGCAAGAAATTCGGTGGGCTAAAATGGGCAGCAGTGTCTTTTTGTTCTAGGTGCTGAGCTGGATTGTGCTCCAAAGACTCACTTTGCTCTTCTGGCACTTGAGGCTGGTGCATCCGTGCTGTTTTTAAGGGTAGTGGATGTGGGCGCAGCGTTACTAGAGCTCGGGTGTGTGCATCAGCTGCAAGTGTTGTGAGAAAGTGTGGGCTGCTTCTGCAGGCCCCGTCCTCCTAGCTCAGGAAGCGTTTGGGCTCACAGTGAGATACAGCTTCACACTTAGGCAACCATAGCATCCGTTTTCAGATGTCTGTGTCAAAACTATGTACTTCAGATGGTGTTTTCTATTTTTTAGCCTTTTTTTTGTGATATGATTTTAGCTTTGCATGAGGAGGAGCACTGTGACCTTTGAAGGTCTTTTGCCGTGAAGTGACCTGGGGCTATGTAGAGCTCAATGTCTCTAATACTTTGAGGAAAGTTATTGGGCCAGCAGTGAAACATGGTCTAGATGTTGATCTAGATTCCCCTTTCAAGACCATCTTCTACCACTATGTTCTTCTACTTGAAAGTATGCAATAAGCAGGCCCAATAGTTTTAGAAGGTGTCAGAATGTAATGCAGGATTACGGTTGTCCACTGGAAAAAAGGTGAATTATGTTTCAGCAACTTCTTTGTTCAGAACTGTCAAAATAATTATCTTCTGTGATATATATCAGTGTTATAATAATAGCAGGCCTTATTTGGACAGTGAGGGATCTTAGGAAATTACTTTAAATGATGGATGAGGGGAGGGGCTCTTCAAAATCGGTTTTGTCGTGATGAATTGGCTCCTATTGAGATAGTTATGGCCAAAAAAAAATCAATATTTTTTCTCAACTTTTTCTCAACTCTCAACTTCTAGGCAATAATAGACACTATTGCAATAGTCCAAACAAAAATAGAATTAAAAATCCAAAGTTACATTACTAGTTTCTTTGGCAGTAACGTGTCCCACCACGTTTTTATGAGCTTATTCCATAAAAGTAACTGCATGGGTTTTTTTGCAATATACAATTGAGACACAATTCAGCCTCCCTTCATGCTTTTAAGCTTCATATTTGAGTCTGTTACTTATAAACAGAAAAAAATTATACACAGAACTGCTGGAAATCACACTTCTAGAAATTCTGCTTTTGATTAAAACTGAAATATTCCAATTCCTTTCTCAGCAGCAATGATGCTTCAGCTCTCTTTTCCTTTCGTGTACTTCCCAGTTCTCTAATTCTCTAAGGGGCATCCACAGTAACTTGATCTTCTAACTGCAGAAATATGAAATGGTCTATGCTTTTCTTCCTAGAAGTTTAACTTGTAATTTTGTGGAGGGAGTGACCAGTTTCTTGGGGAGGAATGGTAATATATGTTGGTGGCCTGTTCTGTTCTCTGCGTCTCAAAAACAACCCTCTCTCTTGTTGCTTGTGCTTGTTTCACGTGAATTTCCTTTGCTGATTTTTTCATATATGTGCCTGCATTAGGTACGTGGAACAGCTCTAATTAATAACTGGGGCTAAGTAACAGTTTCAGAAGTGACTTCTCGGAGGACTTTCTGCTAATGGCTACTGTGGATGTTGGCAATCATGGTGATGTATCTAAAACTGTGTGATGAAAAACCTTAAAGCCAGCCTTTATGTCAGTCTGTTGAATGATGGCCTCTCTGTGTAGACCTGCTCTAGGATGAAGCTCAACACAGGTTTCTCATGAAATCTAGGAAGAAGCATGTGGAGGCATTTGTGATGCTATTTTAACTTTAAAGTTAAAAAGAACAAGAGAATAAACCAACAATACATAGCAAAAACTTTTGTGAGAATAAATCTGAGATTAAAGGGAAAAAATGGAGGAAAATAATATGTATTTGAAATCATCTTTTTAGTATTCCACAATATCAGTGGGAATTGCTTTAAGCTTCACATGTCCCCCATCACTGCTGTCTCCAGTCATGAAGAAATCACAGAGTTTTCTGCTTTTTGTTTGTTCATCAAGCTCCCTGTAAAGAGTGATATGTAAACCATGTTATGTCTGCAGTGTATGCTGTACATACAGTGTGTATTAGTTGTGTAAACAATAATTTGGTTTAAATGTCACGCTTTAAAGCATGTTTGTAACCCCACCAACAGAGTTTGTAAGAGGATGTTGTATCATTAGGCTCTGCTTTGCTCAAGTACTTAAAACTGACTGCAAGTTCTTCAATCAGACCTTATGTCCTGTACTTCCTAATGCTCAGCAAATCAGTCATGGAATGAAAACAGTAGAAAGCTCAGAGTCTCTCCATCTTCTCGGCTAGATCCAAAGTTTCTCCTTTTCATGTTGATTTAGGAAACTTTTGGACAAAATCAGAAGATGCAAAGGAACTTTTGAAGTAAGGTTGCTCTCTGGTTGTGCCCTGAATAAAGAGAGAAGGAAGAAACAGTAGCCTTGTTTTTATAAAAGGATGTTACTCTGCAATGGTGCTTTCCCAGATAACAAAGTGCTTTTGCAATGAGAAAGCTGTGAACTAGACTTACTGTGCTAATTGGGATGATGAATAGGTTCTTCTTTAAGGGCAATTATTGTTGTTACCTACTGCTGCCATACACTGGGATGATTCTGATGCCCAATTGGTTGATATTTTGCTACACTTCCAACTGATTTAGAGCAACTTGTACAGTTAATAACCACCTTTTCATACTCAGCAATGCCGAAGTCAGCGCCACCTCTGTAGAACTACAAGATAACACGACAGCATCCGAACAAACTGAGTTCACTGGTTGGGCTGTACTTACCAAGAATAGCATCTTAGCGGCAGAACTACACCTCGAAGATGTCAACCAGCCAGTTGTCAGTTTGCTTCTGCAGTTGATAACGGCAAAAGAACAGCAGCCTTCTCTGGGACTTTATTTTTAAATACAGCACCAAACTTTGCACACCCGACTTGCCCTCGTATTCCATTGCACAGCAGAGGGTCTCGGTGCTGGAGTGCACCAGTAGTTCATGTAGTGAATGTTGCTGTCTGGTCTGTGTCGCATCCGCTTGAGCACTACTGGATGCTTAAACAGAAAGCTGTGTTCATTGTGCCAACAAAATGCATTCCTGCAACGGGCAGTGTATCAATAAGTCAGTGATTTGCTGCTTTCCTGAGTCATAATTTTATGCCTTTTACAGAGTCCTATTTAAAAATGCATGCTTGTACAGTAGCAAAGTGTTGAAGATGCAGGTTCTGGCTGGTGAACTAAGATATGCTGACTGTAGTCAATACCTAGGTATTGACTTAGCTGTATTGGCTTTGTGGTTCTGAGGTAACTCACAGATTTCCAGCTGAAAATCACAATGATCTTTTGATCACTGGAGATATCTTTTTCTTTTTAAGTTCTCCGACCTCCTCCTTGGTGCTGTCATGGGGTGTATAGGGGCCTCTTTTCTCAGTCTCAGGTAGGGCACCCTGGGTGTCATCGACCAGCTGCTTGGATGCCTTCAAGGTGCACTGGATGCCTTCAGTGTAGACTGCTCCAGCTTCCCCTACGTGTCCAACTTTCATACTGCTATCTTAAATAAAAACAATACATCCCATGGCAATAGGAGGTGTTAGATGTGAACCCCAGTGTGTTCTGTGGTCCACGTGCCCAGTACTCGCCCAGATGCCCAGTTGTTTGGTCAGTGGGGAGCAGTCCCTGGGGTGCCTTGTGAGGGCTCCCGCTCTGCAGTGGCTCTAGGGGCGGCCAGCAGCAAGTCTAACATCCCGCCGTGGTTTGTAGGTGCCAAGGCGGAGTTCAACATAGCCAGGCAGGGCTTAGGGGAAAATAAACCAAGTTCCTCACCTTACCTCTGCCTCCACTGAACGCCCTTTGCCATCGTTCTGCTGAGTCCCTCAGTTGGGGAGTTTCTTCTGGCATTATTGTAGCGGTGGCTGGTGTCTGACTGCCACTAACGTAGCCTGTTCTGCTGCCCGTGCTCTGCCCTCCAGAGCGACTCTTGGACCTTGTTTAGCTTCATCAGTAGCCTCTGGTGGGGAGCCTTGTCAGAGCAATCCCCAAGGGGAACGTGCTGGCTCTGCCGGGCCCCTTTCCCTCCCCTCCCAGCTGTGCTTGGCCCCCATGGGTCAGTGCAGCTGCTTTGCGGAGGTGCTGCTGCCTCCTCCCCAACACACCGTGTTTATCCCCGGCCTTAGTGACTGTGTTTAATAGCCCCTACTGCCTTTTCCCAAGGATGGATGTTAGCTTTGCTAACCCGATTCCCTGAATACCTCCCAAAGCCCTTTTCTATATGGCAGGAGGTGTTTGGGCAGCTTGCGAGGCTGGGTCGCCTCCCTTGGCCGCCAGCTCTGCAGCTCTGCACATGAATTCCTTCCAGAGGCTCCTGGAGGCTGCCTGGTCCTGGAGGCTCTCCCTGGCCCTAACCTGCTTGGGGCAATGCCTCTGTGCATTAATTCCAAGCTGATTTGGCTTCTGTCAGTGGCAAAGAATGTGCTGGGGGTGTTGGTGTGGGAGTCTCTCCAGTGGGAAAGGACTCATTCAGTTAACTTACTGACTTGCCTCGCTCCTAGCTCCAGACTTGTCCTGAATGAAACTTCTGCGTTTCTGCCATCAGGCAATCTCTAGCCAGAGTCCTGCTTTTTATTATATTGAAGAAATAAAGTGATTTTGAATTTGCCGCTTTAGTTTGCTCTGACAAGTAAAGTCTGTGTTAAAAAATCAGAAAGGTGGTTTTTTTTTTTGCAATGTTTTCCACAAATTCTATGGAAACTGGTGCATAGTCCACCAAATTGTCATGATAATCATTGATCATTTGAAGGAAGAATAGCTGCTGTTAAGCAGTGTTCATGCAGTACTGATACTTGCATATGATTAAACATATTTTCTTAGAAGCTCAGGCCTTGTACTGAGTTATTCTGAAGGAGTTTAAGACCAAACCATCCTCTTCTGATAACTTTGCTTCATTTAGTATCTAGCATTAACCCTGTAGCACGTCGGTCTCTGACCATAGTTCTCTCTTTAGAAGGTAAAATGGAAGCCTAGGTCTACTTGAGGAAACTCCTTGAGGAAAGATTTATTCGAAAGTCAAGCTTTCCCCTTTTGATCAATCCTTTGATCAATACCTTTAGATGCTAATAATTCTATAGATCTGTTAGTTCCACAGAAAGCTTCTTGCTGTGATGTTCTTAAGTTATCATGGAATATTTATTTTGGAATAGTTTTCTTAATTTTGATATTGCCACTTACTAATAATGGTTTGCTTGTTCCTACTGGATTAAATAATTTTTTTTCAGTTGTGTAAATCATTGCAAATCTTCAATTTTTTACATTTTTAGTTAAGCTTTTTTATTTGGTACTGGCATTGAACCGTTGAGAAAGATGTGTAAGAGTTTTAGGGTGGTTTGCCATCACTTTTAGAAGTTTTTAAAAATAGCAACTCACAAAATAAACCTCACAGTAGATAATTTGTGTGAACTGCAGGAACGTTAAGTGAGCCTACTTAAGCTGCGAGTTACACAAAATCAAACACATTTCAGGGTGTTGGCACCTGCCCTAATGAAGCGCTGCATCCAGTCCTGCCCTTCGCTCCCATGCTGTGCACCTTGGCTGATGACAGACACGGGATGTGACTCTGGAAGAGATTTGGGTCTTTGCTGACATCTGCATTGAGACATCAGGTTGGATAAGTAGGTGGAAACTAGTAAAAGGTTTGATGTGATGAAAGACTGAATCAGACCACATTTTCCTGGAAGATACGAAGTGTAAGGTGCTGAGGAATTTCCTGTGTAGGCTCCAGGTTTTCATTGTAGTGTAAAAGTAAATTGCAATATACAGCTGTAATTAGACATTATTAGTTTTGCAGCTTTTTTTTTTAATTATTATTTATCACACTTGTCTTAGCTTTATCTTGATTTTTTTTGGGGGTAAAATCATATTGTTTAGTTTTGTCAGTGTCTTGTGAATCCAAGGATACCGTGTTTAAATTCAGTGTGTTTCAACAGTGTTACAAGTTCCTTCTAAAGGAGGAGCAGGGTTAGAGAGAAATTCATTTGAAATAAAAATCATATCATAGTAACAGAGAGCTTCAATCTTGATATTACATGAGCTGTTTTAAACCAAGATTTTCCAAAGATTTCAGTACAAGAACATCTATCTGTGTTCAGACCAGTAGTGTGTGCAGTGTAGAAAATAAGCGGGGACTGTTTGGTTTGAGAAATGCCTTTGCACAGATTGACACTCTGCGACACAGAACAGCAACTTCGCTTGCAACTCTATTTATGAACATAAGCCATGTTTAACACCGAACACTGATGTCCTTGTTTTCTGTCTGGAAATTAATTTAATCTGTCTTCTGTCTGTTTGCTTTCCTCAAGGTTCAGGTTTTTAGCAAAAAAAAATTTTTTTTCTTAAAAAAAACCCCAAACTTGTCTGCTATTTTAAATTTACAGGATCAAGGTATCTTGGTTTCTGGTACAAAGCAGCAGAAGGCTGTGAAAGTGTCCTCCCTTCTGGAGTATGTAGAGTGTAGTCCTGTAGCTTGTGTACCACCTTCTAGCAGATGAAGTCTTAAGACACTGTCACTGAGTTAACAGTGTCCCATCATTATCAAGGTATTGGTTGTCCTGTCTGCTGTCATGATGTATAAGGGTCTTGCGTGACATTTGCTTAGACATGATCAGATTGATACTAAGGCTAGAAAGACAGTACTAGGCTAGGTTGGTTTCTGAAATTGATTTCTCAGTCAAGAAAGAATCGCATCTCGATCAGGTATTCAATATTTTATAGTCTAGTTTGGAAAATACACTGAGTATTTCCAATTCCAGCCCCAACTGCAGAATTTGTTATTAATGTTAAAAAAAGGAAAAAAGGCCTCACCTTGTACAAGGATTGCTTGTAGAGTCCCAGGTTTTTTGGCTGCAAGCCTGCAAGAAATAAATACATTACAGTCCTTTCCACTCTTCATCCGAGTAGCAGATTCAAAGGAGATTTTAATAATATAATTATTTTGGTTATTTCTGAGGGGTAGCTTGCTCAAACACAGATGGCATTTGACTTTTCTCTAAAAAAAAAAAAAGAAGAAAAAATAAAGTGTCTTCCCCACAAAACCGGCAAAATAACCTACAAAAAGCAACCTTCCTGAAGCAAAGCAAAATCCATTAATGGATTTAGGTGTGAAGACTGTTATACATAAGGAGATGACATCTAGCATAAGTGGGCAGAGGTGGAAAATAGTAGTGATTAAGCTGTCATGGCAAAAACTTGTCCTTTTTCCTGCTTCTGTAGTGAAACTGGTGTCCAATATAAAGATGAGGTGGTGCAAGTCCTAAAGTGGTGGTCAAAAGAAGAAACACTCCTTGAACATTGATAACTCTACTACCCTAACAGTGAAATGCAAACCATAGTGAAATGTGGGATTTT
>VZSG01000866.1:104938-115022 GCA_013398315.1 Nothoprocta pentlandii
TTTTTTTTTTTTCTTTTACTGTAATAGCAGTGATGCTTGGTCAGTTCTGCCCTGAAATAGTCCTGTAGATTTATTCTGATATTATTACTTGTTGCTCTGACGTTGAGGTCAGGGCTGTAGGTGATGGTGCTTTTATTTATTCCCAGCTGCAAATCTCAAAGCGTTTCTTCCTGCTTTGGGTAGAGGCACAAGTGCCTTCTCGGCCACGTCAGGACACTGCAAAAGAAGCGGCCGAGGGGCACGGTGTGTTTCCTGCAACATTGTTGGATTCACTATTGAGACGTGTTCTGAACAAAGAATTAATTTCCTCTCTGTCAGCAAGTCTGCGTTTTGCTATTCGAAAGGAAAAATGCAGCAGGAGAAGTCGAGGCTTGATGCTGTTGCTGCATTCATTTTTGCCTTTGTAACGATGAAAATACAAATTAAAAAGAGTGAATTAGAATAATCGGAAGTTCTGCTCTGTGAAGAGAGCTCCCAAGCAATTTTACTGTGTTAAAAATTAATGATTGAGGGCTGTTTAAGAGTTAGTGTCTCTTGACGTACTGTTTAGCGAATAATAAGAGTAAAGAAATTAAGATTGCTCAGAGAATTAAGTCTTCATGTGTTTGCTTTGTTTTTTTCCACGAGAGCCCTCTGCAGAATGTGAAATTCATTGTGTTGTCGTGTGTTAATGCCGTGAGCAGCAACTTGTTTGCTTGTGGGCCTTTATTTGATGTTCAGCTGAATTACAGACCTAATTAAAGATTTCTGAAAAAAATGATTTCCATGGTTTTTGTTTCATCACTAAAATATATATATATATATTTTTTTTTTCTCTTGTGTCTGGTTTTACTTTCACTTCCTATTAACAAATGAACAAATGTTGTGTTGTGCTATTTTCTTTTAAAAATGTTTTCCTTTTCACTCTTCCGTTACAAATATTGGTATTGAAATATGGAAACTAACAGTTTTCCTGACGGGCTGTATCGCTTTGCCCATTCCCTCTATCTTTGGCAGTTGTTTTCTTCTGCCAGTTCCCTCCTTGGTGTTATCTGTGATATTAGTAGAAGAATATGGCGATGGTTAAGACTTCTAAAAATTCCTGTTAGTGTAAATCTTTTCTATAAATACTTGCTATGTATAAATATCATTTTAAATGTGAATCTTTCATACGACTCCAGATAAATAAAAACAGAAAGTTTTCTTAAGGTACAAACTGTTTACATTTATCTTTTTTTTTTTTTTTTGCTGGTAAAGTTTCCTTTGATTTTTTCAGTTTATATAAATTTAAGTCTAAATCTAAATCTGTAAATATTACTGAATAAAATCTCAGAGTGCTAATTAGTTACTTCTAAACATAAAAATATTATTGAATAAAATTTTAGAGTCCATTTATTTTGGAGCTAAATTCCATAACTGTTTATTCAGCAGAATGGCAGTTGATTTTCATGGAAATACATGTCCTAGGGTTCTTAGAGATTGTAGAATATTTATTTAATAAAATTTGTGTAATTCTAAAGTTAAAAATAATGGTATTTAATATTCATTTTAATTGCATGCAAATTTTGATTGACCCACATGGGAATAATATAGCTCTTCGTTTTAAGTTATTCTTTTATTCTCTTGTAGTACAGGAAAACTATATCCAGTATAAAGTATTTGAAACAGTGTTTCAAAAATATTCCTACAGATAGTTATATTCTTCCATTGAAGAAATAAACCAGTTCATATTTATTCAGAATGGTGGAGTTTCTCCTCCAGGGTACTTAGGGCTTTTTTAAATCTTTTGCAGAAATTTTTCTTTAAATCTTTATAATAAAATCAGATAGAGGTGATACAGAAATGCTACAAATGTGCCTTGTGTTGCTAAATGCTGACAATACCATTCACATAAATAATCCAGAAATAGCAGAGTACCTGTAACAGAGACCTAAAATGGGCCTACTCAGATATATTCCATAATATTCTAAGTAATTTTGGAATTTGGGGATTAAAATATAAATAATTCACTTATAGACTGAAAGTAGATGTTGTCCAGTTGTGCTTCTGGCTTAACCTCACGTGCAGACGGGGCTTAGTGAAATATTCGGGATAACTTTCTTGCACTGTAGCAGAGCTAACGGACCCCCTTGGCCTGTTTGCCGTATGGCTGCCATGATTTTTAGTATCTTATTACTTCATATTCCTTATTGCTAAGTGTAATCACTTCCGAGCATCTTTGTGTAAGACCCTGGGTGTTGCTGTTCCCCCAGATGCTGAAGATGCACGTGCCTCCTACAAGCTCTTTGGTAAGTGCTTCCGTGCCCTGGGAAGCTAAAAGTGCACACGGATCGTGGGGTGTGTGGACACTGTGTTCCTGTGTTGTCCTTCCACACGGGGCTCATCTGGTTTAATGTGTGCCCCTGCCCCTCTTAGACCTCCCCTTGCCCCTTGGAAATGGTGTGGAGCGCGGGCTGGGTGTCCACCACATGCAGCTGCCCGACTGCAGCACCTTAGATCCAGCTTCTTAGAAAAGCTGTGCTTGGCTGGGCCAGGGAGGGATCGGTTTTATACTTTTCTCGAGACCTTAACTTTGCACCAGGCAGGTTGGTAACTGGCTCTTTGGTTCAGGAGATCCTCTCGGAACCAAATGGCTCTGAAGAGAGCTCGAATTGGCTGCAATGGGGAGCGCGGATGCTTTGGAACAGGTCCGCTTGGTTTAGGCATTTTTTTCCACCTTTTTCTTCATTTTTGAGCCTGGTTCTTTCTGTGTTGTCTCTGCCTACAACAGCCTTTGGAAATGGGGTACCTTGGTACTGCTTTTGACGACTTCTAGCAGATTTCTGGGGCTGCATACTGTAAGATTAGGGAATGACAGTTTTTCAGAATGTCTCAAATCTTAATTCGGTTTCTTTGTGCTTGTTCATTGTGATGATTTTTAATTCACTATGTTTTATTCTATAGGGTCTTTACTTATTCAGGCTCAGGGAGAAATCTGGCCCCAGTGCGGCTTCAGGCTTGTGTATTGAGAGACTGTTGTCTGTAAAAGCTGTTTAACCTGTGGATGTAGAGGGTATGTAGAGAGTCGGGGAGAAGATTGCAGGAAAAAAAAGGATGGTTTCCTGGGTAAGCCAGTCAGATGAAAAGGGCCCCTGAGAATTGGAATCTGTTCCTCGCTCCACCACAGAATTCCTACGTGATGCTGGGCAAGTCATTTAAACGAAACTTTTCCCAAGTGGTGACTAATTGATTTGAGTGCTCTGCAATTCGGATTGCATAATTTGCCATCGTGGGGGCTGAGATGCAGAAGTGCTGAGCACTCACAGCTGCAGCCCGCAGAGTGCTCGGCCTTGGCGGCATGGGACGGGGTTTGCTCCCGAGCGCTTGGAAAAGCCACATCCAAGGTAAAATTAGCACCAGAGATTAGTGAATATCTTACCTTAATCTGCGCTCCTTTCAGCAGCCCATAAAAATAAAGTAACGTGTGCTTATCTCTAAAGGTTTCACAGGGGTGAGGGTTGTTACTGAAGTGCTCGGATGCCATCGTGACGGGCAGGTATCCGTGGCTGCAAAACCATGTGGAGAGTAGGCAGCCCGGAGAAAAGTAAGGATTGGTGCTCCCGAGGGAGGCAGGGCCCTTCCGAACGCTGCATAAGGACAGCGTGGCCACAGAGGTGGTGGGAGGTTGGGAGTCTTCACCAAAATACTGTTTTGTCCAAACAATTTGTCTAACCAATTTTGTTAGTAAATTACAAGAGGAAGAAGTTGCGTCTGTTGAGTACTCCTTCATTCCTTGAATTTTATTGCATGGTCTATGATATAGAGGGAATAGTAGGTTTGCCTGTTACTTTATATTTGCAGGACTGTCAGTAACATCCCTGCAAAGTTGTTCTGCCCACGTTGCAGTTTGTAGATTTGCCATTTTAGTTCTGTCCTCTCTCTGTGTGTCAAAAGATTACCTTGCGCATATATTCTTGCTTGCCTGTTAAACTTCCTTTTCTGTTCAAAAATGGAAACCTGGTCTCTGCAGCAATATAGCAGCATGATGAATGGATAAAATTTAGTTCAGGTTTTGTATTGTACTTGTCCTGAACATGTTCTCTTTCTAAGTCTCCACTTTTTCATCTGAAAACTTTGGGGAGGACCCACATGTGAGACTATTGTGTGGAAAATTGTTTTTGTTTTATTCAAGAGTCCTGTGATCACAGAACTTGCCTTATGGCTTCTGGTTTCCAAATATTTTACATCTGCCCGAGTTTCGACTTGAGACTGTAGGACCACAGTTCAATCCTCAGACTTTCACTGTTATCTTTTGTGTTGATAATCCCGTAATCCTATGTTGAGAGGCAAGCAAATGAATTAGTAATAGTCACTATCTGCTGCAGTCAGTTGGCTGGAGCAGATTTCTGGTAGCACAGTTAATGGGATGTAGCGTGTGCCAAGTTTTCCTTGCTGTTCATTCAACTGCTGATTCTTCCTCCTCGTAGGCGGGGTGTCCTTTTGATGCTGCCCTTTCTTCCCTGGGTGGTTTTTGTTTCCTCACCCAGTTCTGCGGCTGCCTGCCCTGCCCCGCGTTCCTGCTGCCTCCGGGCTGCGGAGCTCGCCTGGAGATACAGCCAGGAGAATTCCTTGTACCTGTTGCTTTGCTGGGGAGCTGGAAAGTGGGAGGGAAGAGGAAACCCACTCCTTTCTTCATCCTGTTCTCACTTGCTTTTGTGAGCTGCGGCTCTTGGAGGTGAAGGACAGGCAAGAGGAGGCCACTGCGGTGTGAAGAGCTGCTTGCTGTGAGTGCTGCAAACAGACCTCATGGATGCTGCTCCTTGCTTTCCTGTCAGGAGTGGGGAGCAGCTCCCATCGCCGAGTCGCCTGTGAGAAGCAGTGGGTGGGAGCTCGTGCTCTGGCTTTCACGGCCCATTGACCGGTGGGAGTAGGGTAGGTGGCTTCCCGGCTTGTTTGTCCTGCAGGGATTTTCGATGTGGGTGAGGAAGGGAGCAAGCACATGTGTGATGGGTCTCCTCTGCCTTCCTCAGGGAGAAGAGTTTCCTTGGTGCTCCCGTGTGCGTCTGCTCCCAGTGCACCCTGCCCTCCGGGTCCTGTCTGGGTTCAGCAGCGGCTGCGAGGGCAGAGGCTTGGAGTGTGCCCTGTCTGCCGACTGTTCCCAAGGCTGCCTCTGCACGGAGGTCTCTCCCAGGTCTGGAGAGAGGCCTCAGTCCTTATCCTTATTTTCTGCCTCTTAGGGACCCAGAGGTGGGTGCACTGGGTCCCCCCTCTGCCTCATGGGGCAAGTTGGCTTTGGGGCCCTCTGGAAATGCTGGCAGCTGCTTGCCTAGGTGCTTTGGGAGAAGCGGGAAAGGGATGTTCCTGCCCTTGGGCCTACGTGGCTGAAGCCCTGCAGTTTGGGCAGGGACAGTACCACCATGTAGGGCATCTGCTTATATGTGCTGTGAATCCTGAGAGGCAGCCGCCTTCCTTAGGCATTATCTGGCTCCTTCTTACTAGAAATAATGTCAGACAGGCATTTTTAGTGTGGAAGACCCTGATTTTCCATACAAAGTTGGGAGGGAATGAGACAGCCTGTCTTTAAGCTAGCTCCGTCACAAGCCTTCGCGTATATTCTGGCTTCTTTAATACAGGCTTTTTTTAAAACTCAGGTGAAAAACATTCAAATCACTTTGTGCATTATTTCTAGTTGGGGATTCTTGGTGGTGAACTGGGTTTCTTTCTCCAGGTTCCTTTGGACACCCCGCTGCTGGGCAGCTCACAGCGAGCCTGCACCCGGGTGGGTTCTGCGTGCCGTGGCTTGGGCTGCTGGAGTGTCAAGGGACGTATTTGCTGCCTGGCTTTTAGGCTGGGCTGCTGCCTGTGCAGGGACCTTTCTGCTGACGCCCGTCTCTGCACTGCAAGGAGCGGCGGAGGGCATTCCCATATTCCTTCAAGGAGCCTATGTCCTAACTCAGCGGTGAATTACTATATAAGTAGTGGCATGTTACAACCTCCCTGAGGTCTTCCGAGTCCCGAGGTAGTAATAGCTCATTAAAATGGTAGTTAATGAGCATAAAGGGATCATTATGCGACTCCTTTACATGATCGGTAGGGCTAAATCCTAACTAGTTCGGTAGAAAATAGTCTAAATAAAGAGTGAAGGAATTTGCTATGTGCTGATGGTAGTTCTTTATAAAGCTAGCTGTTTAAAGCACTACATTTGAAAAAAAAGGATAATAATATTTTGTGTAAATTAAAACTGTGAATTGAAATTTACAGTTGTATTCTTAGGAATTTCAGGGATAGAATCCAGTATATTCTCAAAGTTACTAGAGTCTGCGATGAAACATCATTGGTTAAAAATGTTCATTTTGGCACTTTGTATCCATTTGCTTTGCAATTTAAAAGAAAAAGACTTTTTAATCTCAATATTCAGAGATATCTTCTGTATGCTGAAAACAAATAGTAGGGGAAGGAAGTGAGGAAGATTTCCTTAAAACAGTTTTGTTCATGAAAACATGAGATCCTCATATATGAGATCCTCATGGCAAGGTCTTTCTTTTTGTATCTCTTTCACTTAACATTCTTTTCTGGAGAAAGGTCCCAAAGATTTATCACAAATGAGCAACATGGATTTTGAAGCAGGGACATGAAAACCTGTTTGATCTCAGTGCCTTCCAGGCTCCTGGTGAACAAAAGACTGTGGGTTGAGATAAATCTAGATCTCAAAGTCCAAGTTCTATGGACAGGCCTATTTTTAGGTATCCTTGAACTAAGAGAAAATGCAAACATTTCTACAAAATCACTGCCTCAGAACTATTATAGCACGGTGTAGAACCTATAGAAACAATGGGAAAAGCAAAATTGAAGGGATTACGAGGTAAAAACTGAAATTTGAGGAAGATGCTTTTCCTTTCTTTTACAAACAAAGAAAATAGGACTGCTCTGCCCCTCAGTATGATCCAATTAACTTAATCTCGCTACCATATACTCATTTAGGCATTTCTGTCGAAGGATTTAAATGGATATTTGTAACAAACCAAATATGGAACACTTTTAAAATAATAGTTTATTAATTTATTTGTTACAATTTCGTGTCAATTCCCGCCTGCTTTTTTCTCATCCAGTTTAATCCTTGCTATTTTATCCTGCATTCTCAAGTAAACCTTGGTAGTCACATCTGCTCTTGGTTTCTGTCAAGGCTGGGGGTTAACGACTCAGGTGGAGAAAATGCTGTGAATGCCACAGGAGAGGAGTTGGTCTGTGTTCACTGCAGGGTCCCTGGGTAAGTCACAGTGCCTGTGTAAGAACAGATGCAGGCAAGTGTAATGCCTGGTTGGCCAGGGCATAGACAGGGCCATACTGGGCTGTAAACTCATAGCCAAGGTGTTCCCTGCTGTCTCCTGTTATTTATATAGTAGCCACTTGTTTTGAAGACCTCTCAGGTTTTTCTGCAAAGCTTGTGGACCTTTTCTTCGCCAGCTGAGCATCTGTTGTTCTTGTCTGTGTGACAAGAATACCCATCTAGGACCTTTTAAACTGCGTGAATGGATGTGGTAAATCCAGCTGGGATATCCTCAGAGGATGTAGTGATGGAGTTGTTCATCCAAGGGATCTCTGAATCCTGGAATCCCGTCCTGGATGAGCTGCTGTGCCCAGCGTGGCCGGGCGGTTATTCCCCACCCCGGTCTGACACGTGCGTGTGGGACCTGCTCCAGCGAGACCCCGGCCGTGCCCCGAGAGCCGTTCGCTGCTCCTGGGAAGTGCTGATCTCAGTCTCCCCGCTGTCATTCCGACCTGTTGCTGCCAGGCCTTGGTAGATCAGGCAAGGCAATTACTCCAGTTTTCTCTGAAGCTGCCTTTTGTGTGTTTGAAGACACAGTCCTAACCCATCAGCTGCCTTTTCCTTAGTCACTCCTGTTCTCCTAGTTGTCCTGAACAAGTCCCTGCTTTCCTCCTGTTCCCTCTTAATCCAGATTTGTTGCAGTCCTTGCAGCATTCCCAAACGGGCTTGTAGCTTTCCAGAAACACCTATCTTGGAGCTGGACAGTGCAAGCAGCCGGGGTCCTGCCCAGCGCAGCGGCCTGGGGGCTCCTGGCGCCCGACCCGCCGGCAGCTCTGCCCGCTGCTGCTTTCCAGCATGGTCTGCAGCTGCTTTCGGGCCCCTCTTGGTCTTTTCCCCTTGTGTGTGTGTGTGTCTCTATATTTTTTTATATATATAAACCATATATATATGGGTTTTTTTTGACAACAGCTTCCCAGGGGAGTGTTAACTACCAGTTTAATAAGGATTCTCTAATTCAAGCTGCCTGTTAAAATACTGGATATCAGTGGACCTAGTATAGACATGATAAAATTCAACCTGATATATCTTTTCATTTTGACAATTAAATCTCTTTTTTTCTTTCTAACTTGTTTTGCAACTACAGTGGAATAATTTCATCTTACCCGTGTTTTGTCATTTTTTTAAAAGAATGTTGTATACTAAAAGCATCACATAAGATATGTGAACAACTGTTGCCTGCTCTTTGCAGATTCATGTGAGAGTTTTCGTTTCACTCTGTTCTTAAAATGGCTTGTGATATTGAAAAACAGTTATAAATTAGAGCTTTGGATAAACATTAAGAACTACTAAGGGAAGATACTTGTTTTTATATCTATCAATGCATCTGTGTGTAATATACATATACATATATATATATATATATGACAGAGGTGTGTGATGGATGTGTGTATAAATTGCTGTCCTTCACAGCTGATAGTGCTGGGAAGTTGCTGATAAATCGTTAGTGCCTGTTCTGAAAGTTGTTGCCAGGGGGGTCATTCACCGTGTCCTGTTGATAGATAAAGTAATGGGTAGGTTTTAAAACTTTTCTGTTGGAGATAGTTCTCTGTTGTTCTTCTGTATTCTGTAATCTCTTTTCAGACATACATCCTGCAGCGTTTTTTGTATGCCCTTCCCTCCTCCTCATGTATTTTTGACGACAGAAGGAAGGGTAATAAGTTGCTTTTCACAATCTAAGAAGTCTTACATGCTTTTGTAGGTTTGCAGGTTAATTACATATGTAATCACAAAAGTGACAGCACAAAATTCTGCTTGCTTGGGAATTAATAGCTGAAACCCATGAATTTTTTATTTTTATTTTTGTTTATTTTTTCTTTTTTTCNAAACCCATGAATTTTTTATTTTTATTTTTGTTTATTTTTTCTTTTTTTCCTTTTTTTTTTTTTGCTTGTTTGTTATAATTTGTATTTGTTTTTCTTTAAGACTTTGTAATTACACTTGTGGCCATTGGTTATCTCCCTCCCAAAACTGCATTATAACTGAGACCGGGAAGGGGCCTGTTTTAAAGGGCAGGAAGGGCGGGAGGGTACGGGTCAATGCCGCCCGTTCTGGTAAGGGCTGTAGTGGGACAGCGTGAGCAAGAGGAGGAGGAGGTGGAAGTCTTGGTCTGTGGAGTTAACCTTGTGGATTCTCCAGACGGCTTTAATTCCTTGCTTTCTTGAAAGAAGATTGGAAACACTGTTCCAAAGCTGAAAGGTAGAATGAAAACTATATTAACAGCAGAGAAAAAAAAAAAAACTCACACAATTATTTGGGGCATTACATGGGTAAGGAGTGTTGGGACTTGCCAGCTACAACCCCCAGATCCTTGCTGCGTAGCCGGAGGGAGCTCAGGCTGCCTTGGTGTCCTTGGTTAGTTACAGTGTCACTCTCTAGTAAAACAGGGGCCCTTGGCCCTTCCTATCTGGGGGCAGAGGTGCTGAGCAGGAAATGCAGGGCGAGAAGCCCTGTGCCTTAACGCTCTCCCTGCCAGTGTGCGCGGCAAAAGCAGCGCTCTTGCCTTTCACGGCTTCATTTCCTGTGCATGTGTTGCAGGCTCGGGAATCCTGTGGTCACTGTGTTTGTGAGAGAGCCGTGCGCTGGAAAACCCTGCTGCAAAGGGCGGATCTTCAAAAAGGCATCGTAAAAATGACTTTGTCAAGCCCATAATGGTGCATGTGCGTGCGCACAGGAGCAAGGTGCTTGGGAAAACATTTGAAACAAATGAAGATTTTTTTTTTTTTTTTTTGCTCATTTCTTCCTTTCGAAATACCCGAATGAAAAGTAAATGGAAATAACCATAACAGTTCTCAGGATTTT
>VZSG01000866.1:122287-186167 GCA_013398315.1 Nothoprocta pentlandii
GTCAGCTTGGTTTCAGATGTCAGTCATATATCAATATAAATTATATCAATAAAAGGTTCTTTGTGTGATATTTACAGATTTTTTTTCCAGTACTTACCACCTTTAACATTTTTTTTCTGCTTTTTTTTTTGTTGCTTTCTTTCAAACACATCTATAATATTGTAGACTCTGATTTAGTAGTATCCAGGCAGCAATATGTTTGTTAAGAATTGGTGGTTGCCCTGCCATCCTCGGGAGGAATTAAGGATAAAAATCTATGGTTCATCTGCTTTCTTGAAGTGTGTTTATGTGTCCATATGTGGATATGTTTGTGTAGGGGTGTGTGTGTGTATATATATGTATATGTGTGCATATATGTATACATATATACACATATGATCATTTAAATTAATGTACATCAGGATAACTGGGCCATAGCAAAAGAAGTTCTGCTTTTAGATGGGAGTTTCATTAAAACATCTTTTGCCTCACAAGTCTTCCACAAGACATTTCTTGAAGGGTTTTGGCTTTGTGGATGTCTTGGCAGGAGTCCAGGTTTTATAGTACAGATTATCTACATTTTGATAATCCTCTGTTGAAGTGTCATGGAAATGTGCTTAGAAGAAGTGCTTTTGGAAATTTGTATTTTGTTTTGTTTTTAATTATACCTCTCACTAGAGAATTTTAGTGTGGATTTCTACTCTCCTCAAGGAAAGTTAAAATGTTGTTAGCTAAATGGGTTCAGACCACTTAGAGTGATTTATACTGTAGATTTTCCCATGTTTTTGTTTGTAACCGTGTTTAAAATACACTTTGTGATATGACCACTCTGGATATTAGTTCTATCATGGAGCTTGTAGGAATTAACTCTATAATAGCATTTTTTATTCATGGACTTGAGATACAGAAGCATGTTAAAATTATGTTTTTAAACCTCTATACATTATGAAAGTTATTAACCTTAGCCCAGTCTGGTCGAGGAAATAATATTGTTAATTAGCGTAACACGACAATTTGCAAATGGGAAATTAAGTCTTCAGTAAGTTCTAGTCTAGATGGATTTCACTGTCAATAGCTTTATATATATATGTGTGTGTATATAGACTGTATCTGTTGTATTTTTCTTGTACAGTGTGTCTAGTGTGTCTCATACAGCATCTATAGTTGATAAAACAGTGTTGTCATGTGTAGAGTAACAGCATGGTCTCTTTTCTTTCAGACATCTTTACTGAGAGAAATCTTTATTGAGCAAATTTATTGTTCAATTGAAACCTTTAAACTCTGTGTGTGAAAAGAGGAAGGTTGTTTCCCTGTCCTCTAAGACACTGCTGTGCCCTGCTGTTAACTAAATGTGCTGGGAACTGATCCCATCCTAGGAAGGTTTCTCCTCCAGGATTGCTTGCAACCCTACTGCAGGGCAAGGGAGATGGAGAGGGAGTTTGTTCTGGGATCCCTCTATTTTGGATGCTGCAAATGAGACTTTTGGTTATGCAGGACTGAAAGTACATTGCATGAGGCCATGGAGCTGCCTCTGAGTTTACTGTTGTCCCTGTGCACAGAGGAGAAACTTCAGGGCACCCCTCGTATCTCTTGGTGCTCATCAACACTGAGAACGCCAAATGGCTGATCGTGACGTAGACTGACATTACCCTGTTAGGACCCCATGCTTATTAGATGATCAAAAAAGTTTAATATTCTAACCTTAACCATGCATGCAGCCTTGATGAGGATTTTAAGTTCTGCATCCATAGTAGAGCGTGTGAAGTTCTGTAGAAGAGGTTATCTTCGAAGTAGGTAGAGATGGGTGCAGTTCCTGAAACACGCACCACTTTTTAAGTGATGTACTTCAATGATGATATACTGTTAGTGGTGATATATTTTATTACCTTTTGATTAATTTTAATTTATGAAGAAGTAGATTTTTTTTTCATAATTTCAGTTAAGCAAAACATTTTACACTTCCACTGCATTGTTTGTAGCCTTTATAAGGAGCGTTTTACCTACAGGGCTCTGTCCTCTCTAACAATGTGGACTTGATTACAGGAAGCATTTGTAAATGAATCAAGATACGCTTGTTTAGTGTAAGAAAGGTGTTTATCTTGACTATCATTATAATTAAATGCCTGCATTCATAGGACATAGGAAGCATAGATTGTTCTGGCTGATGCTGCGCTGGATGTCTTTGGCTTGAGGAAAAACAAAAAACACCAGCAAAGTCTTCCCATAGTTCAAAATAGATCTCATTAATTCAAGCTTGGCATCTTTTATAAACTGTATCAGATATCTGAAATAATTTGAAGTATGATATGCAGTGACCTTCTTAAAGGGAGAAATAAATTGTATTAAATTAGATTATACTGTAATTAGCTGCTTCAGTTAATGGATTTTTTTTTTTTTTTTGCAATATCATAGATTCTGTGAAGGACTCTGAAGTATCTTAGGAAACTTCACAGAAGATTGAAATTTTAATACTTTTGTAACTGGTTACTAGCTGGTCTTGTGTAATAACCTGAATATTTTAAACAAACAAACAAAATATAAATAAATGTTCAGGGTCTTTGTGTCTGGGCGGGTTCTTTGTGGAAAGGGGCTCAGCTTGTGGACTGCTGCGTTTCAGAGACCGCTGCTAGGCACACTCGTATGCCCAATATTGGCTGCATTCAGTGTGCTTATGCCTAAGAAAAATGCTGCAGATTGATGTTTCCTTGTCAGTTTTATACATACATACATACATACATACGGGGGGGGGGGGCAATTAAAATAAGTCAGAAAAAGACTTTGTAATTAAATATTGAATGTAGTTCTTGCTGCTTAGGGGTTAACTGACTAGCCTTAGTAGTTAACATAGGTTTCTATTGAAAAATAATTTAATGACAAATATGTATGCTTTTATTTAACACATCCTAAATGTGGAAATAAAGATTTGAAAATTATGGGCAACTTCTGAGTTTCAGTAGGATCATTTTCTAGTTGAAAAACGAAAAATCACTGATATCTTTATTTTTCAAATACAGAGCTTAATTACTATTGAAAGCAATGATTTATCTTTTAACAGTATATATTCTAAAAAGTGGGTTATAATAGAAGCTATCTTCCCTTCAAATGGCCAGTCGTGTGAGCCATAATGCTCATTGATAGGAAAATCAATAGGGCATTGATTCTGAGCCTTAATCCTCGGAGACTGTTGTTGGGAACAGCAGACGTAGGCGAGTAAGGACAGAGGGCTGTTTAAAGAGTTTAAGGCAAGAGATTCTGCTCTCTTAATTTATTTTTTCTTAAAAGGTAATTTATAATAGGTGGTGCTTGCCAAACATTTCGTTTCCGATCCGGTTTTAAGTATTAGGAAATTTTTCCGTTGGGATATGTGGGGCTTATTTAAACAGTAGCCAAATTCGCAGCGTCTCAGTTAACATTCCTTATTATGTAAGAAAGACAAGTAACTAAGAAAATCATAATTACAATAATACTGTAGAAAATTATTCTTTCCCGATACTCAGTATGTATTTCCCTGAAGTCTCCATCAGAAAGGTGTATCTTTTGTGAAATCTTATTATTAAAATAATGTATTAAAATGGTTTGATTTCTAATTTTTTTGTATTCTAACCTTAAAATAGCCAGAAAATACAGTGTTTTTGATTAAATGCTAGTACTTGTGCATTCTTCTTCCTGACACTTAACTCTTACAGAAAAAATAGTTAAGCAAAAATTCTCATTCTGAAACAACATGAATTCTAATAATTTTTGCTGTGCAGATAGTTTGTGTTCAGGCATCAGTAGCTCTTCATACAGTAGTAGCTTCATTCTGATTATTGGGAAAGGAAAATCTATTATATTAAAACTTACAGTGGAAAAATACTAAGTCTTAGTATTCTTATTTGATTTGATAATGCAGATTTTATTTAAGGTGCTGTTCAGAACACAGCAGAGTCTTGTGATGTTCAGTCTTTTGCCTAGAAATAATCTAGCCGCGTTCGCCAACTTGAACAAACGTTTTATCAGAAGTCAGATTTTCTAGAGCTGCTGAGTTTAAGTGGAGTCTTTATTTGCCTAAAGAGAGTTTCTCTTTTTCTGCCTAAAAATGAATTTAATTGTGGATTTTTTTAATGCATCTCCAAGGTATCAATTTAATAACTATCAAAGTAGCGAGTGCAGTTGTTGCATTTAAATTGATTTACATGTCAAGACTGGCAGTTTAGCAGCTGCGCTATTATTCCGGGATCGGTCAATTTACTTGAGAAAAACCTACTACTGAGTTCTACTGACCTGCATGACAATATAGACCCTATTTCTATTCCTGTAATTAGGCCTGCGACTAACTCAGAATATTTTTAATTAAAATATTTTGGTCAATGTGTTGCACCAAATTAGGCCTTTCAGTGCAGATTTAATTCTGGAAATGGTGTGATTAGAATATGTAATGAGTCGTGCTCAGTTTAAGATGAACAGGTTGTGTGTCTTCGAACACAACCTGTTTATTCAGTTTACTTTATGGATTTCTGCTTGAAACTCTAACCTTAAAACTTAGCTAAAAAGAAGTTAAGTCTCGCCTGACTCTCTAAAACAGTTTTTTTGTTTGTTTGTTTTTGTTTTTCTTTTTTTTTGGTTGATCACAGTGATCTATAAATAAAAGTTGATACTATGAACATACTAAGATATTTCGAGAAGTTTGTGTCAGGGAAAACTTGCATGCATGTGCTTGTATAAACGGTTTTCATACAGACAGTAATTTTAGTACATTCAAGCAGTATTATAATAATTTGAATTTGGAAACAGCTTTTCAAATAGAAAATCAAAAGAGTCTAGCTGTGGTGAACCTCATTTTCCAACACTGTAATCAAACTTTAACTTAATTTAACTTTAACTTAATTTCCTATCTGAAGAGAGAATGCTTACTAATTCTGCCATCATTTTTACCTAATAGATACAGTGCTTCTAGAGAGCAAAACAAAAACTTTTCCCTCTCCCTAGCATTTGTGCTTTAAATTGGGAAAAGGAAAAAAGATTTATAGTAGTTGGGACTTGTTGTTTTTTGCTGCTTTGCATTAAATATTTTGTGTTACTCACTTCTGTGATGGAGACCAGACAGCAATAGGCAGGTAGAGCACGGACACGTTTCTACCCCTCCGTTATTTCCTAAGTGAATGAGCTGCAGGAGCAATTGAGATGCTCCTTTTCCTACATGAGACCAGGTAGATTTCCACAACGTGAGGCTTCAAATTCCAGATCCAAGCCTAGCAGTTGACAAAGGATGTTGTGCTGCCTTATAAAAAATACTAAACGATTGCCTGGGTGCAAGTGTTTGTAAATTATTCAGTCTGCGGATGTTGTTTGCTTTGTAATTAGGTGCTTTGGCTTATTTAATTTGGAGCTCTCCATGCAAGTCTGTTGTATTTGCTGCCGTAGGTATGATGATATTCTGATCAATGGTCTACCAGATTGGCGACAGCCTGTATTCTACTACAGGCGGGTGAGAAAAATGAGCAATGCTGAGCTGGCATTACTCCTGTTCATTATACTCACAGTGGGCCATTATGCTGTGGTTTGGTCAATCTACCTGGAAAAACAGCTGGTAAGTATTGCTAATAAATCAAAGTTGCTTCAATTATTAGTATTGAGCTTCCGGCCAAAGGTGGCGTGTTACAGGGATCTCTCCTGCCTCCCTGCTTTTGAATTTGCGTTTATCATATTTTAAAATGGTTACATTTAAGATGATAATAATTATAGAATAAGTTATTCAGCGAATCTGATGTAGTAGTCTTAAAAAATACTCTATCAGTTTTCTAGAATTGATAATAAATAGCAAGAGATAGTTCTTGATTTTTAGTTGCAAGAAGGAAGAGCACTAAATACTCTTCTGTCATGTGTTGAAGCAGAATCATATGCTAAAGCAGAATTTGCTCTAAACTGCTGTAGTCATTTTTATGTTTTTCCTAAATGTAATTTAAAAATGATCATTTTTATTTGACTAATAGTAATACTTGCTTTGCCTTTGTTCTCATCTAAATGCTTTTTTGTTCAGGGTTTTTGTTATAGAATAGAATTGGTAAGCAGTCTAAAACCACATTATATGTTTATCTTATTTTTTGGTGTATAAAAGTGTCTCACATTTGGACTAAAAAAGCTAAGTATAACTTGAAAAAAAATCATATATTAGCATCAATTTACTTTTTTTTTTTTATTATTTTTCCACTGCATTATTAAAGTTGATGAATGAGAAAAGGAGGCAAGTTGAATGCTTGCCTCTCTTAGAAAACTTTGATTGCTATGGAGATACACATGACTGACAGAACTGGACTTCATGTGTGTTTAAAGACTGGATGCCATGGCAACAGTTATTGTTAAGATAGATCATTTTACTTAATCATGTAGGACCCCTAGATGCATTTGCATAAATGCTACTCTAGTGTTTACCCTTCACAGAAGAGTCCCAGTAACATTTGTGGTTTACATGTTAATGATGACCTGTAACCGTAGTTCTTTCTACGTCAAGGATGAACTGCTTAGCAGAAAAAAGAGGGAGAAGAAGAAAAAAACAGGAGGCCGGAGTACGGATGAAGCCAAATTTGCTGCTCTTGATAAAAATGAAAGGTGGGAAGAAACTCTCTTGTTTTCTCTATTTCTAAACATTTTATCAGCTATAAGTTAATTCTGTCATTTTCTCCTTGAGTCTTTCAAACACTCTAATGAGGAAAATATCTGTATTTGTGATAGTAGCCGTGGCTGGTGTTAAGTGCAACAGTGTAGATGTGTTTATATTTTCTGGTTTATAAATAAAAGCATGGTGTTTATTGAGCAGATCAACAATAAATAAAAGATTGAGACTGAACTAATGATGCTGCCCTAGTAGAAGAGTATTATTTTTGAGTTGGGCATTCTTTTTTTTTTTTTTTTTTTTTTTTTTTTTTTTTTTTTTTTTTTTTTTTTTTTTTTTTTTTTTTTTTTTTTTTTTTTTTTGCAGGTGGTTCTGTCTTTTGCTGTTGGTTAAAACGAACAAATTTCTGTCAACAGATTTTGCTATTGGTTAAACGAACAAATTTCAATTTAATTGAGCCTCAATTTATTGCCACACTGATGATGATTTTTTCAATGCATTTTAATGCTTATTTTTTTGTCCTGTTGACTTAGAAACAAATGTTAGAAAAAGCTGTGTTTAAAATACCTAAGAAGCTTAGAATAAAAAGGTGTTTATAAAGGCTTCTAACACTGCCGTTTAGTTAAGAACACATAGGGAAATAGTGACTTTCAGGACACACCAAGAGATACCACCATTTCTTCTATTGATTCATAGAAAGAAATAAAGGGTTTAAATAGTTCACACAGCAGGGGCATGGGGGCATGAACTGGATCAATGCAGGATGGAGATCAGAGACCATTCTGCCTGTCGCCTTTCTTGATGACATCAGTGAGTAATGCCTCCGTGAACTGCAAATGACATTAATTTTTATGTATTGTTTTGTTTATGCTACAGTCTTCATATCTGGTTGTCAGCACTTGTGAACACTTGGGTGAGGCATGAGATTTTTTAGCTGCAGTGCTTATGTGGCTTATGAATCTATTTCCTTTTAGAAAAAGCTCCTCTTAAGAGATTAAAATATGTAGATGCTAGAATAGAAGCTAGCTGTTGTGTGTGATGTATTTTCCATTAAATATTCAGAACTATCTTTTGTATTAAATATTTATACATTTTAATATGGATTGTCAAGTGATAATTATTTTGCAAGGTAGTGGGAGGGTTCCGCTTTCTGCCGTGTAGGGCTGTGTAGCAGGAATGAAAAACTTACAGTTTTGTTTGGCTGCAGAGTCCTGGACAAACCACAGTGGCATGACTTGCTCCCTTGCAAGCTGGGAATCTGGTTCTGCCTCACTGTGAAAGCTTTACCTCAGCTATTCCAGGTAATACTATTAATTAATATTACCTAATATTACCTTTGTCTTTCTTGACGGTGTTACGTATGATCAAATCCATAGTACTCGCACATACGAATTTTCTGTTTAATGCATATGCCTTATACAGAGAAGAATTACTCTTTGGAGGTTGTTTTCATCTCATTAATTCATCAAACTATGATTATATTAGAAATGAATGGTGATGTTAATCTGCTAGAAAATTTCTACAGAAGTACCTGTTAGGCAAAACTGCAAGAGCAAATGATGAGGCTGAGGTGATATGTGTACATCCAAATCAGGATTTTTTTTTTTTCTTAATTGTCTGTTAATAAACATATTTTTATTATTTCAAGTACTATATTTTTATAGTATATATGAATATCTAGTTTAGATTTGAGAGAACAATGAAGTGACTTTCTAAATTGAGTGAATTTTCCTTTTAAGTCACTGGATAGTGATATAAACAGATATCAGGAAAATGTTGAAGTAAAAAAGATTCAATAGTAAATTAGAAGCTTTAATCTGGCGAATTTATCCAAAGGATTTTTTTTCTTCAATCAATAGTATAAATTGTAAAATGCATCTAGTATTCTGACTGTGTAACTATTTTCAGAAAAACAGTTACTGAAATCATTTCTTCAATGTCAGACACTCCTTTTCATGTCCTTTGATCACAAACTTGTGGGTTTTTTTAGATGGTGACTAAGGTCTAACTGAAATTGTGAAGTATTTCAGTGTGGCATTGATATTCAGTTTCTGTCTGCAACCTAAAAAAGCATACAGTTCACAATTACTAATCTGTTAGCAAAAATATCATATAAAAGTTATAAATGAAATAAATACAAGCATAAAGATCAGACATTCATTTCTTATAGACTGTAACTTTTCCTACAAGGAGATGTGCAAGTTAAGATTCCTTTTTCCTTGGAAAGTTTTGACAGAACAATATGGCAAGTTTACTCAAGTAACCTGTCTTAATCTTCTTGCATGTTTTGGAAGTAAAAAGGACCTTGCTAACTTGTGTCCAAATTGAGCCTTGTTGCCCTTTTCTCAGTGAGGGAAGCTGCCTGGAGAAGAATTAACTTCACTAGCTGCTGTTGCTACCTATTTGAAAATTTTTAACAACTAATGGAACTAATTTTCACTGTTTTCCCTAATGGAACATACAAATATTACAAAATACAAAAGAATTTTAAGTTAGGGATTCATATAGTCACTCTAAGCTGTCATTTTCCCACGTTTTTGATTCTGAGATACTCTATTTAAATAAATAAATAAATATAACTGGCCTTTCAAATTTTTTAATTCCAAAAACAGCCACTACATCCCCCCGACTTGCCAGAAAAGCTGAGTATAGCGATGTGTTGAGCTTAGTTTGACACCTAGCCAATACCTATTGCTGTGCATTTTAAGTACAGGAACTGCATGTGACATAACCCTTGCCTCTTCTAAAATAAATGATGGTGAAAAATAAGGTCTCCAGTAATCCATGGAAAATTGGAAACAGCAGGCTGGGATGTGGTGTCAGGGGAGGCAGGTTACAGAGGAATTCAAAGTCAGAAAACTTGAAGAGAGACTTAGGCAAAAATATGAAGTTCTAGGCCAAATTGCCCTAGAAATTTCAATGTATTTCAGGCTTTAGTGCAAGTAGAATCACTAGGGCAGCTTAGCTGAAAGGGAAGCCCCTAACACCTGCAGGCATTGGATAATTCTGTGTTGCATATAGCAGTTACACAGATAATTTATTAACAAGATGTTGCACTGGCTGACATAGGGATAGCTGCTATAGATTGTACATGTTTATTGAGTTAATCAAAATGAATTTTGCAGTCATTAAAGAACCCACAAATTATTCTCAAAGTTAACTGTCATTCATCCACAACTAATACAGTTGCAGGCTAGATTCTAAAAAAGAGTAATCTGTATTTAAAAGAACCGCAATTGGGACGGGAAAGGGCAGACATTTAGTGATGCTTACAATAACGTGTTGCTTCCGCCACTGTGTTTCAAAACTCTTAAGAGTTTAACTGAAATAATGGAACTGTTTCCTCAAATTAAGGAAACAAAACTCCCTCAAAGGAAACCTTGTAGATATATATATTAAAAAAAAAAAAAAAAAAAAAAAAACTTTTTTTGCAACCTCTGGTACCAATTCCATGAATTCTTTCCCTCAAACCCTGTCCCTGCTCCCAGATTCCCGAGTGTGCAGACGCTCCTCACCACCGTTTGCCTGGGTGGTGCAGGGTGCAGGGCTTCTGCCCATGTCTGTCTCATTTATCCAATTGAGTGTCTTTCTTCCACATCCCCTGCTCCTTCAAAATGTCAGATTTCAGAAGGAGGCACTTAAAATAATTAAGGTGGGCCTCTAGTGAAGAAAAATGCTTTGTTTGCATGCCCTTCTGATGGCCTGTGCCATTTTATTGTATTCTGCATTTTATCTCAAGAAATTGGAAGATAAATTGGTGAGAGAAGTATGAGAGAAACTCAGAAATGAATGTTTATTTGTAACTGTTGGCAGTTGTGTTTTGAAGGAGACTAAATAGGTTTTTATATCTGTGCATTTAGCTTAGTTAAATTTCAGAGAGAAAGCAACATCTTAAAGCTTGTTTAAAGAAGTGCAGGGAAAGAATATTTAAAGTGTACCATAAATCAAATATATTTGATGTGAAAGAAACGTTAAGTGGAGTGTAAATTACATTGAATACTACCAAATTTAATTCTCATAAGGTAAGCACAAGAAAAAATATAGAACAAAGAATGCAAATTGTTTGTAGGCTCATTTAGTTTACTCTTGTGGTAATGACCCAGAAGAAGACTGTGTCTTTTTTTATTGAACAGAGCAACAAAACTGAACTAAAATGCTTACTGGAACTGGAAATTATTTTCATAAAGAAATAGAACAGCTAAATATAGTGTACAAGAACTTTGGTTCAAATGGTGAATGCAATACAGAATAGACATTGTGTTAATTATACTATTTTTGGTGGCAGGAGAATTGTATGTAAAATGCAGTTTATTCCCCAAAGAATTGACCAGAGTTTTGTCTGACCTGCAATTTAAGAAAAGCGTTATCTCTTCAAAACTTTGCTAATTATTCTTCACAATATATTTCTTGTTTTCCTTCAGAAAATAGAAAATAGAGTGTCCATTAGTGTTCCAGACAAATACTTTTCCTTCAGCTTTATATGCTGAAGCTTAAAAACGGATGTTTTTATTTTTTTACTGTTTTCATTGATGCTGGCAGGAACTTGAAAGCCTTGTTTTTTTTTGTTTTTTTTTTTCATAGTTACATTGTGATCCTGCAGTTGACCTGGTTGTAATGAAGCAGAAAGCTTTTTTGTCCATTTCATACAGAAACGGATCATAAAGAAAACAAAGTTTTTCTATTATCCATAGAATAACACAGTAAATATTATTAGTTATTGCCTACCCAGCAGGAGCTGCTAGCAGTCCTAGGAGGCCGTGGAGCTCTGCAGGGAGCCGTGCTGGGTGGGACCTGCTGGGGTTATCTGCACTGCCTTCAATTATGATCAAAACTTTAGTTTTTAAAGACTGTTGGCTACTATGAAGTGGCTTAAAATAGAAAGACTAGTAATTTATTTTTATGTACACCACCAGATGGTAATTACTGTAGCTGATTTAGTAGCTTGGATTAGATTCAAACTACTGACCCAGAGGTGTTTAATTTCTTGGCAGGTTTTCCTCAGGTTTTCTTTTAATCCATGATTCATTTCAACACCTGTTTAGAGATGGTTCAGTTCTGGCCGTAAATGGATTGGCAATGTGTCATTAAACTCGAGAGGCTTTGCCAGCAGGGCATCTCCTTTGGCAAAGTTCATTTTAAATGTTTCCCAGTTGAATCCAGTCTTCTTTTTGTAGGTTATTTTTGTCTCCCTACATGACTTTGTATAAAATCGTAGTGCGACACTAAAATATATTTCGTCACACTCAATAATGCATGCTTCAGAAAGATTTTTGAAGGGATTTAGGCAACTCGGAGGCGATATATCTGCGTAATTCCTAGGTTTGTAGGGTTTGGAGGAGTTGCGGCATGCAGATGTTGTGGGAGCTGTCGCGGGATGTGAGGCTTGGGTGATTGCCCCTTTGCTCGCTCTGTTCCCTGTTATTTTGCAGCCTTTGGAAGAACCAAAGTAGGGATGAGCCTCTTGACTGCGAGGTCAATTAGGATCTTAGAGGCAGGTCAGGGAAGTCGATGATAAAATGAGTTCTCTGCATGTATCTAAGTGAGAAATAATTTGCATCGAACCGGGTACTGTTTGATGCTCCGGAGAAAGGAAGTCCCTTGTGGCATTACACTCATTTTGGGTGAACACTGGCCACTAAAGAAACTTGCCTTTTCCCTCCCCCTTTTCCATGGTAGCCCATTTTGCTGTGTTCCCTCAAGGCACCTCACGCTTGTCCACGTGCCCACGAGGCGGGTGGCAGGGGGCAGCGGCGCCAGGCGCAGCTCTCGGACACACGGTGACAGCGGCTCCCGCCTCACGAGCGGTGTGTGCTGTTCCGCTGTGGCGCGGGGCTGTCGTGGCTGGGAAGGAGGCCCCTGCGGCCTCCTTTTCCCCTCAAGTTTCCATTACTTCACTCAGGCACATTTGAGATGGGCGGCAGAGCGCGTGTGAGCCCAGGCTGCCGCCGCTGGCGCAGGCCGGGGCCTGGGGAGCTGCCCGCGAGTTGTGCCCAGCCAGGAGCCTGGCATTTGAAAAGCAGGATTCCCCGTTAAAACATTCCCTGGCTTGCCATTGAGCAGCCATGAGAATGACAAAGAGAAATGGAAGTGAGAATGCTAAACTTTCACAATGTTTTTTGCTGTGGCATAATGCATCTTATTTTTTATTGCAAATTGAAGGTTGAATGCTGCAGTGATCTATAGTGACTCCTTGTTCTTCAGTGCTCCTATATAAACATTTTTCTTTTCATGACTGATGTTTCTCTCGCACAAATTATAAGAAACGCTGGGCCTAAAGATCAAACCCTAGCTCAGGAAGTTGATAAAAATTTCGTAAGTTAATACAAATCAATGTATACATGCATTCATCGTTAAATCATCTTTAAATGTATAGATTGATTTAATAAGATCAATGCAAAGAAAATGGTTTTAGTATAATGATTTAAATATGGTTGTAGGGCTATTCCAGTTGCTTGTAAATTCTTAGAGAAATGTTTTATTTGTGGGAGTCTCTCGCCCCACAGAAGTAAACATGCCTCTATCCTGTCACAAAATCTGTCGTAAAGATTCACATATGGCCAGTATGGCAAGTTCTTTGCCTTATTTCTCCTAATCTCTGGGCTTTCTGAGGGAGACCAAGAAGTCAGGAAAATTGGCTGGAGAGAAAAAAATTGCAAAATAAACCACCAGCCAGCACAACCTCCTTGTCCACCAGGCATCAAGGAGAGACTGCAGTGAAGGAGGATTATTCAGAACTGAAGATGTTAATTCCTGGATTAGTACAATTTGAATGAAATATGCATGCATTGATTAAAAAAAAATGAAATGCAATGTTGAGGTTTTTTTTAATTTTTAGGTAACTCCGTAGTAAGTGCAGGTTTTCTTGGAAATTCTGAAGATATTGACAGGAGACAATATCAATATAGAGAAGAATTGAGTTATAAGTACTTTATAATATTTTCATTTTTATTTGCTACTAAGATATTTTTAAAAGTTAGTAAAAATGTTTGTCAGTTGTATTTTTCTTCGGCAGCACTTTTTGAAAATCAAATGTAATCAGTGAAACTTTTTACACATGGCAGTTGAACTAGGATTTAGAAATAATAATTACAAAATTCTAAGTTTCTAATAGACTATTTTTACCTTCTCCTCCTTCTCTGTAGAATGGCTATTAGAAATGCCAGTGTAATAGCCTAGCATGTATAAGCCCTCTTTCCTTATTTTTTTACCTGACAAAGTGTATGCTGCTGCTTTGGTAGTGAAGAAAACTGACACATTTGTGTTGGTCTTCTTCTCTGGTAACTTCTCAAGCTCTTACAAGTAAGAACAAAATATTTCTGTGTTTGGATTAGGTAGGCTGGAGCCTGTTGTTAGAATAGTTCCTGACTTCGTATTTGTGCTTTAAAATGCTTTTATGACAAAAATTGAATATGTTTGAAAACTAATATTTTTTTCAGAAAAACTTTTTTTGAATTGTTTTTCAGTTTTTCTTTTATTGTAACTTACTAGGTCTAATACGTATATAGCCTGGCTAAAGTGTTTTTTCTCAGATGTGTCGTTTGAATTCTCCTTACAACCTGTAGAGCTAATTCTGATGCTTTTTTGGGGAAGGATTTAATTTTAAAATCTTCAGAATCCATTTAGCTTCCTTTTTTTGTTTGCTTTCTATTTCTATATCATATGTAAGCTTTTTCATATGTGCTATCAAAATATCTAGTCTCCCTGTTTTTTGTGATTATGGCCTCAACCAGCATAAATTGTGTTTAATAAGTTATAAGACTAAGATCACAATTGTTACTTGAGTATTGCTTTATTTGCAGTGATAACCCATAGTCCATCTATAAAGCAGCAATACTACTAAAATTCATATATGTGCTTCTGACTAGTTTTCTTTGTTGTTCAGCTATTGTGTCTCATTTTCATCTGAGCCACATTTCCAATTGTTCCGTGATTGACACGCTGGAGAGATTGACAGTTACCCCCTAGTGCCTGCTGTCTGGAGATCCCACAAGCAATAATGGATTTTACACCAGAATTTAGCATCAAATATTGGCTTTCAGTGTCAAATGGGTTAAATTCAAATGCCAGTTAATTGTATCCATTTTGAAATCATAGCCTTAAACAAAAGCATTCTTTGGATATCAGTAATTCTAAGTGCTGGGTATGCAACACAGTCTGAATGTCTCAAACTTGCAGCAGAAGTTGGCCATTACATTTTTGCCTTTTTTTGTTCCGTAAAGAGGCAAGAAAGCCCCAAATCTGGAAAATACAATAAATATTTCAGTGTATGGTAGAGATTTCTTGTGTGAAGTACACTGGAAGGGGAACCGGTGCCAATCCCAGTTTTGTAATGTTATGTTATAAAATAGAAACTGAATGTGTTTCCCTAAACCTTACTTACCTCCTGGGAATGCTGGTCATCCTCAGTGGTGCCTGTACATACAGAGGTGTTTGGCCCTGCTTCTATTAAACCAAAAAATATCTCCCCCACCTCAGAGACCAAACAGGAGCACATGAGATGTTCTCTTGTTTTTGCTGTGTTTTAGCGGCAAAAAGTTATGCAAACTCTTTAAAAAACCTCTGTGAGCAGAACAATATCCTCCATAAACCTAGCAGAGAAGTGGATCTTCTCATTTCCCATGTCCAGATGTAAAAAACCATAGAGAGAAAGGCAAGGATCTTGGGGAGGAGATGAAACCTTATTATCTGCTGTGAGAATTAGAGCACTGACTTACATCAGTGAGATCTCCCCTAAACACGAGGAAGGTCTGCTCAGAGCTGGACCCTAATTCTGCCCTCTGCTCCCTCAGGGACCAGCCTGATGCCAAGGACGGTTGCTGTGTTGTAGTATCTTTACACTAGGCAATTTTTATGTGACTTCTGCCTTTGGATGCAGTAATAACATCTGTTTAAGTTGGTATTTGTTATCAAAATGTGTTAAATGTCTTATAACACTATATATGAGACCAGGTTTTGTTTAAATGTATATAATCAGATCATAGTTCAAATTCCAAAAGCAGTTAGCGAGGTTTTTAACATATTTTAGAGATAAGAATGAAAATCATTTAGCTTCCTCTGTGTATAGAAAGTGGAATCATTATGTTGAAGCAAGAATAATTTTTTGTCTATAAACAAGAAAAAGTAAGTGTATCTAAGAACACAATTAATTTTGATAGGAAGAAATATTATGCTTGTTTGGAAAATATAGAAAAGAATCTGACTATACATAGACATTATAAGAATTTTAAGTTTCTGCTGTAGATGTTTTGGTTTAGGTTGAATCTCAATCTCTTAAACAGACAAGTGAGAGTAAGAAAACTGTTCATGCCTCTTATCTTTAAACAGTCAGTGGTTCAAACTGGAAAACTTTCAACTCACATTCATAATTACTAAGTCATCAAATTTTGTAAATGTGTGTATTCTTGTGAGGGTTGTGGCAGGGCTTCTAATTTCATAAGCAAGTTTCTTAAATAGATTTCAGATTGGAATCTAGCCTGATCATTGGGGGAAACCTTAATATTTGTTTTTAACAACTTGATAGTAATTTAAAACCTGTTAAAAAAGGAATAAATTGTGGTTTTTTTGAACATGAACAGTTACTACCATAATGAGTTCACAGTAAGAAGACTGCTGCCTAGCAATTGCTTTTGTGTGTTCCTGCACACACTATTCTAATTAAAAACTTTTCTTTCTTCCCTGCACCTCCAGATTGCTGATGTGAGAAAAGGGGGTACACGGCCTCTGAACCAGCTATATTCGGTCATCAGAAATGCATTTCATTTTCACTGCTTTTCCATTTTGCTTTTCAGGCTGTCAATGAGCGTCATAATCTATAATATCAATACTATTACATGTGAACCTTTGCTACACAAATTCTACTTTCTAAGTAAATATTTCTATATTGAAAAATTCTGTATCTCAGGGAAACAAATGAATTTTTTTTTGTTTGAGTTTCTTTGATTTTTTTTTTTTTGTTTGTTTGAGGTTAAATGAGAACTTAAGAACAGAGCCATTGATTGCAATTGCTTGCTTGTATAAGGATGCTAATGTCATTACAACGTTTTCTTAAAGGATGCCAGACAATTATATATAGAATATAAAGAAACAAAAATGAAGGAGAAAGAAGATGCCCTGGCTAAAGCTGAACTTGAAACACTTCAGAGTGAGTTTTTTACCACTGTCTTAATAAACAAGCTTTGTAAAATAATGTGTCTCTACTCTGCAAGGTGAATGTGAAAAAATTATTTTAAATCTTCTATATTTATATGCTGTGCTTAAATTAACATGAGCTTTTCATTATGGGACTAATTTTGCAGTAGATTGCTCGCTTGTTTTTATAGATGCATAAAAACTGTGTTAGCAAGATATTTTATGTGTTACACGGTAGCACCAAAGGCAAGTTTTGCTGCAAGGGTTCCCTGGCAGAAGGGTGGAAATCTCAACAGTGTGGGCTTTGAGGTAGAGATCACCACAAGGGACCCATGGGTTTTGAGTTTTCCTGCATTTTCCCTTTTTGTCTGCAAATATTTTTTAGAGTGTATTTTGTAATTCTTCTGCACAAAGTTTCTTCTGTGATACAAATAGACATTGAAAGTAATTCAAAAAAATTCAAAAGCATGGATGCAGATTTTGGAATTGGGTTTGTGCTGTGGTTTAAATACATGTCTTAAAGTCTCTTTTTGAAGACTGAAGAAGGTAGCGTTTTCCATACTAAAATATTCACAAGGATTGTAGGTGACTTTTCTTCTTTCAGTTACTTTTTGGCAGCAGATAAATCTACCCTGTTTTGCATCAGTTTTAAAAGATGTGTGTGCATGTGCGCACACCTGTATTTTATTTACTACACTTGAATGTGTATTTCTAAATTCCATTATTTTGACCAGTGCATTCAGTGCCCTATAACAATTTAACAACTTTGAGTAGACATAAGCCTTTAAGCACTTAAAATACAGCTGTGCTATTTATTTTCATATAATTTCTTAATTTTGTAAACTCAGCAAAGAGATTGTTTGTCAGTATTTCCTAGCTCTACTAGTAGCTAAGCCTAATTTAAGGAAATTGGTACCATTGAGCACTTTAGTTGGGCTTGGTGGACCCAGGCCAAACCTATGAGGACAGGGCATTTACAGCTTGTTAGGGAGGCCTGGGGTTACATTTGAGATACCCACCACAAAATAGGCCCTTAGAAAGTGCCTTGAATCCAGTTGTTAAAAAGGATTGGTTACAAAAATGCTGGTGAAGGAACCTCTGTATTCCTGCATTTCACTAGATTATCGTGTGTGACCTCTCAGTGTGCCAGGTGTCACATAAGACTCTTCAGAAAAGAAGCCCAAATCATCACTCCCCCAGTTTTTGTGCCTTCAGTATTCAGTAAATGCCATGAAGTTCAGCTAAGTTGTAGTATTGTCCCTCTTCAGGACTTGCATAGCTTGGATTGTAGCACGGCACTGGAACAGCTTCCTTTCCTATTTCATAAAACTGGGTGTAGGAGGTGTCACTAGATCACCAGCGAAGCACTTTAGCTCTTCACATTGTGAACAGCTTGTAGTGCAAGACATAAGAAATTGGGCAGAAAAACATAAGACATTGGACAAAAAGACATAAGACATTGTTCAGAAAACTCAGAGAAGGCCTCTGGCTGTTCAGATAATTAACTTTACTGCCATAGGCTTATTTCTTAGTTTTAATGTGGGTTTGTCTGGCTTTGGCTTTTGGTCATTCCTTCTTGCTAGTGTCTTTCTGTGCTTGAAAATAAGTTTCTGCAGATTTTCATTATATAAAGCCTTTTTAGCCCTTAATTCCTATGGCTCTTCTGTATTTATTCAGTTTTCCAGTGCTGTTGTAGATGTTGGACCGTAGGTTTGTATGTGGCATTCTCATATTTGCCATCTTCTGGTTATAAAATTGCCTTGCTGCTATTATCCCCTCTCTGTTAACAGACTACGTCAGCTCCCCAGTCTCTGGTAGCTCCTTTCAGATCACTGGTCTGCCTTAGCTGTGAACTCTTGAAACGTAGGTTCCTTGTCCACAGTTGCTCCTAAGTGCAGCTGTGGAGGAAGGTCCTTACCCTTAGCTGTGTCCTTGATTTTGGTGGCAATCCAAAATGTTTCTGATTTAAATGGTGCCAGACTGTCAACCAGTCCGTGTTGCTACTTATTGCTGGACTTTTCTCTTCACTGTAAACCATTTTAAACAAACCTGTGTAATTCAGCAATGTATTGAAAGTGACTTTACATTTGTTTCCAAATAATTGACTAATATAATGGACAATTATGTTCAGTATCCATCTCAGCCAAAATACAAGGTGCATGTGCCTGCTAGTGATGCTTTACTGGCAGGAAGGTTCAGAGAAATTTAATTCCTAGAATACCTGCCTTTTTGCTTAGCATGGATGCAAATGTTCTCATCACTTAATTGTTACCTCTGAAGCCTAATGATGGCAAATGCAGTATTGTGTGTTGCCCTGCTTGCTTTGGCAGGCCTATGGAGGACACTTTGACCTTGCAAGCTCCTGTGCTCTTTCCAAATCTACCAACTGGCTCAAGATACCTCTCTCTGCAAACCATGCTTGAGATTTTACAGGAAATATTGAGCTAGCTCTTAGTGTTGTGAAGTTCATTTGAAAGAGGCATGTGTATTTCATTTTATATTTGTGGAGGGGAAAAATATTTATTCCCAAATATTGAATGTTTATTTCTAACCCTCATGGGGATGAGGTATTTTGGGGGGAAACAGGAAGTTAGAGGAGGGGCAAAGAAAGATGAAAGACATCGAATCACACAGCTTGAGGCAAGGGTTCGGTAGTTGAGGCTATACTCATTACTGAGTATGTTTTTAGTCAGTTGTCTCAAAAGTAAACCAACTTCTAGGTCTTAATACAGCAGACGTTTGTGTCTGGCTTACTTCTTTATGCATGCACGTAGTCACATCGGTTTTATTAGGTTTATAGAAATGTATAAATTTTAAACATATGAGTTTGCCTCATAGTTGCTTTGTTGTGGAATTAGTTTGCTCTGTTTTTTCTATACACTGTCAAAACCTTTGTACAAATTTTTCTGTGGACTTCTGAGTCTGTTGTATTATATCTGAGCACTTTGCTGTGCATGCAAGTGAATTTTTCTATCTTACATTTTTAAGCAGGTTTTAATGCTGTAATTGTTCTGATTTTCTCACATAATTATGTAGGTAAGTGAATGATGTAGAAAGAAAGTCTCACTGCAACCTCTTGCTGTCCTGGAAAAAGAGCTGGCTGCCACTTACCTGTGTGTGTAGTCGTATTTATTTCATTTATGAAACAAGAGGTACAAATCAGTTCATGCCTCTTTTCTCTCTGGGTGACTTTTGAGGCATCGTTGTCCATTTTGGTGATGCATTATCGGAATTCTCTGACCCTTCTGTTCACACTTAATTTTAAGGCTTAGGAGCCTTGCCAGGAGAGGGACCTCTAGCCTACCATGGCCTGCTTTCTGTGCACAAGCTCAGTGCTTGTTCTTTCTTTTCTGATCAGTATGATCAGTATGAAACAGCCTTCTTTCTGTGAAACCATGAGCGCTCTGAATTCTTAGGATTAAATCAACTGGTAGGTAAAATCAGTATGTAGTCTCCTAAAAACTTGAAGATAATGAGAGTCTGATGATATTTATTGGTGAAAAAGCAGTACATTATTTTGTGGTCTTTTATTATGTGGACAATGACAAACAACTATTTGCCAGGGATTAATTCTGCCACTGATTAGGCAAAATTAATCTATTAATAAGATGAAGCTCTGGTTGTCTGCTTTTGTGCATGTAATTCATCCTACTCTGTAGCCTGAATCGCTTTGCGTTAGTTAATCAAACAGCCAGCACTGGACTAATTTTGGAAGCCTTTAGAGGCACAAAGTACTGCCTAGGTAGGGGAGCTGATCAGCTGTTTCGTAGCAAAGTCTGGAGATCCTAATGACAGGAGTGTTACGCTGGTTAAACATAGGGGCAGGTTTTGTTTCCTCTTCTAAGCTTTGAGGTGTTAAATACCCTTTAGCCTGAGGAGAACTGTTTAGTTCCTGAAGTGCAAAATCACAGAGAACAAGTATTCTTGCAGTATGAATTCAGCACGGGATAAAACAAGATATCTCCTGCTACAAAAGGATTAAAACTATGCAAAAATTCTTAACTCATAGAAAGTGTAGGCCACTTTGCACTGGAAGAAGGAGAGAAGGATAGTGCAAACACCTAGTAGATACCAAACTCTTTCCTTAGTGCTTAGGATCCTGGATTATCTGCTTACTTTTTGCTGATGGGTGATTCTTTTCAATCTAATAAACTAGCAGATTTAGTGCAATGTAATTTGGCAGCTAGAAGATGTGATATTCTTTTACAATGATGAGAATAAGCTGTTCATTTGCCCTGTTGAGTTTTAGGTTTGGCCGTGGTTTCACCAAGACTCTTTGTCTCTAGGGTGTTTAGTTGTATGAGCACCAGTGACTGTAGTTGTAGTCAAGGCCAGTTGGATGTTGGTACCTACAGAGGAGAGACTCGTCTGCCTGGTCTCTGCCAGACAGAGAGTGTGTGCTACAGAACTAGGAGAGTTTCTCTGTATTTTGGTTAGGTTTGTGCACAGCAGTATGAGAACCGGTATTTGAGAGTGCAGGAAAATGCCATTTTAAAATGTTTTCTGTCATAGTGGTTCTCCTCATAGGCAATCCCAGCAGCACTGGAAGTTGACACCAAATGACCCGTGTTTCTGAAGCTGCAGTTGTCGCTGCCGGCAGCACCATCCAGCACGTCCTTGCTTGAGGTGGCAGCAGCAGCTCCCGGGGTCTCTGTCGGGCTGTAGTGGATGTAGGCTGAGTTATCCAGCTGTCCAGGCACCATTTGCTATTTGAAAACCCTCTTCCTCATGCTCCTCTGCAGAAAGCAGCAGGTCACGCTGGAAGCATCTTCTGGACTTCCAGCTGAAGAGCTGATAGCAAAAGGACACGTGAAGAGAGAGAGATTTTATTCCTCTGCTGTGGACTAGGGCTATTGGGGTGAATTAATTTCAGTGATCTATTTTGCTTTCTCCATCTTCACCTGAAAGAAGAGAAATAATAGGCCACACTAGGTTGAGGTTTCATAACTCACATCCCTACTTGTGAGTGGCACCCTTTCTGAGTATAGGTAAACCATATTTTTATTGGCATTTTCCCACAACTCTCAAAATGCAGTTATTTCTGTAACAGCAAATACTCCCTTATCTGAAATCCTTTATGATGTTTACAATTAAGCCTTCTTACTTGCTTTCCTATTATGAAAAAAAAAAAAGACTTTTAAAACTCTAAGGTGAAATTGTTTCCTTTGAGTTACTGAAAGCCTATGGCAGAGGTGCTGTGACTTCAGTTTCTGCTTATTTTTGTTCTACAATTTGGCATGACAGTCACCCTGGTACCCAGGGGACATGCTGAGCTCTTCTGTCTTTCCCTTTCTCCACTGGAGACAAAGGTGCTTTAATTCCAGCTGAGCACTTTTTATTTCCTTTGTGATTTGTGCGGGGGGTGACTCCCCAGTAGCTGGGTGAGCTGAGCTCCTTTCCCGAGTTTTCTTGGGTGGATGCCCAAGACCAGAGGGAAGCAGGTGGCCACGCGGTGGAGGGTGGGATGGCGGAGGAAGAGTCCAGCATTCCTGCTTTGGCTGCAGCTTTCAGCGTTCCTACATCAGTGACATCCTTAGGATCAGCTAGTTCCTGTGAAAAAAAGGTACTTAAATAAGTGGCAAAGCAACCCCCTCACACACACAAACCCAGCCCCTGCTGTACTCTAAGTTTCTGATTGCTTTGTTTCTCAGACTTCTTTTTCAGATTCTCTTCCTCTTGCTGTTCCTAAATCTGTGGCAATTTTCAGCCAACTTTAAAGCTTTTCTTTGATAACATCTTTGCTAGGGGTCTGTTAGGGTGGCTGTTTTTGCCCCTGCTTCATGTCCCTTAAGTTACCTGATGTAATGCACATTTAATACACATTTAATACTATTAAAAGAAGAGTGAGAGCAGAAAACAGTGATCAGTTCGGAAAATGAAGTTCAGCATTTAAACCTCCCTGAAGGTTTAAGTGATAGAACAAAGCTATTTGTAGCTAGAGGAATCTGAGAACAGGGAAGTTACCTGTTCATTCAGAACCTTTTACCCAGCCCAGCTGGCTGTAAGGCAATACAGAATTGTCTAAACTCTCCTCTCTTAACCAGTTTCTTTGAAGCCAGATGGTCTTTGGAAGTTTTGCATATAGTGGCCTATAAGAACTGCCTTTGCTTTCACCTGATTAGTATCTTAATTATCAGGTAGTGTAGCACTGACAAGGGCTAAGTGTGTTTTTGAGAAGCTTCTCTTTTGGCTGCTTAAGGCAAATGCATGTATAGCTGCAGGTATAAGAGGAGCCAAGTGTGTGCAATGCTTTTAATTAATATTAGGAGTTGAGCTGCTAAGAGTGTTTCTGAATTGTACTTCTCTACAGTATTGCTTATATTGCTTTTTTTTTCTTTATTTTCTCTTTTTTTTTCTATTTCTTTTTCTTCTTTTCTCTTTATAGAGGAGAAGAAACCTAAAGTCAAGAAACCAAAGTCTGAATTCCCTGTATACACAGTGCTGGAATCAAACGCATATATACCAACATATGATCATGGAGCTTCTATCGAAGAGATTGAGGAACAGATGGATGACTGGCTGGGAAGCAGGAATAGAGCACAGAAAAAGAAGGCAAGTTTGAAATTGTCTTTCCAATTGTTATGATTTTTAAATGTTTTACTTGCCTTTTAAGAAAATAGACCAATGTCATATATATTCTGCCATAATATTCACACACACTTTTGAAGTCTGGAGGCCTATTAACTGTCAGGCAGAGATATAAGGGAAAATATTATGGTGATGTTCAGTGTAATTTGTGTAATAATATTGGAAATGTTACAATAGGATGTAGGTAGCTGATAAAAATATGTGAAAGTTTTCTAGTTTCTAGCATTTTAGAAACTAGTAGAACGTAGTGGAGTCAAGTAGTCTTGATTCTTTTCCTGATTGCAGTTAGTAACACTTTGTTTGCAAGGACAGGTAATGTTCTATTAAAAATATAAATAAGAAATTGTTGCTTTCTAATTCTGTGGTTATAATATCACCTGAAGCTGATTAAATGCTTTTATAGTTCCCCTTGCTTATGGAAAAGATGCAATGTGAAGAACAATTCTGTTTATTATTAAGGTTCTTACTACTTTGAAGTGAGGGTTCCTAGTGGCATAAATTATATTGAAACATACTGGCTTGAAAATGTCTAATTTTCATCTTTGAAACAGATAAAGAGGTAACAGGAGAAATGTGGTAAGTTGGTCTCCTCACATGAAAATCTGTCTTACCAGAAAGACTGAGATGAGAAGTGAATGCTGAGAGAGGAATTAGGGCAACGCACTGATTTAGTGTTGAAATAGTGTAAGAAGTTCCTTCCATCATTTCTTTCCTCTGTGCTGCTCATTTCCCTACCCCTTGGCTGTTTCTCAGCCTATGAAAAATAATACTACTTTATTTTTTTAGTCAGACCACACCTAAAATGTTTACTAAAATAGTTTGAATTTTACATAGTTTTACATAATCATAATACATCTACGAGTATTTGATTCCTAAGTTTCATGGCTTCTCAGTTGCCCGGTCTTTCTGGCAATAAAATTTTATGCCTGTTTATCTTTTTGTATTATTTAGTATATCTATGTTATAGTTTATATTTCTGTAACAGATCTTTCCTACAAATATGCTGAGCTTAGCTTCTGCGTAAGGCATTGACACCCTGAACTGTCCGCAGGCTTCACTTGATCTTAACCATTGAAGCCAGATTTCCTGCACGTCCTCCCAGTGGAACTCCGGTGCACGGCCCATTCCATGGTCAAGCCACCCGGGGTGAGGAGGATACGGTGACAGTCGTTGCTTGGGTTGCCTGAGCTCACGAAACGGTTGCAGGGTAGGGTGAATTACAGCTGGTCGCAGCTCTGTGTGGCAGCTTTTCTTAGCAGGCCCCCTGGGTCTTAAGAAGAAAAAAATGTATGTTTATTTACAGTACCTTGGGTTTGTTGTGTGTTTGACTGTCTGGATCCCCAAATTCACATTCTTCAGTGATGGAAACTGAGTCTCTCTTTGGATTTCCATGCTAGTTAAGGAGTTGGAGTGAGACTGAATGGACCTCTTTGTTCTCTAATTTTGCACCTGCTAGAACAAGTGCATAGGAGTTGTGCCTTAAGAAACACTTCTAAGAGAACAAAGGTTGTATATCTATCCTTACAGAATGAGGAGTCAAAAACTGTTTTTAAAAGGCAAGTAACTTGTTTTTCTGTACTTAGACCCGGAGACTCAGTATTGCATCTCATAAAACTGATCCACGAGCTTATTTTTTGAATCATATCCTCTTGCAAATGGGGTTAAACATCTTAAGAACAAGCAAGCAATTTGCAGGGGTGTGGCCTGGGTAATGAGTTTGACCTGAGCAAAGTGTGGTGACAGGAGCTTCTTCCCCCTCGTGACTGAGCCGTTTCTGCAGTGCAACAGTGCAATTTGTTACAGCAACTGTGCAAATAAACAGGAAAAAATGTATTATGCTTTTCCTGTTAGAGCCATTTGTATGTCAAGAGGAGAATGTGGGTGTCATATGGCTAATAATAAACTCGCTGAGAAAATGGTTGTTCCAGCAGTTAACTTTTTCTATCAGTTTTTCAACAAATTCTCCTTTTTGAAAAGCCATGTTTATTTCTACTACACGTTGTAGGTGTAAACTTGGGCAGCATGTGTTTCCTACCTCCTTCTTAGGCTTTGTGCACAGATATAGGTGACCATCACCCCCCAGTTCTGCTTTTTTTTTTTTTTTTTTAGGAAAAAGCTTTTCTTTTGTAAGGCATTTTGGCCTTCAGATTTTTGGTTGGACTTGTCATGCATCACTCATGTGAAAGCTTCACTTTGTTCTTCACAAAGTTGTCACTATCAAGTGACATAAAAATAATGGAGAAATGAAATAGTAGCTTTGTTGATATGAAAGTTAAACTAAGTAGAACTGAGAGTAAATGTGTTTTGGCTTGGTCTACTAAATTAACAGTTGTTTTAAAAAATCTTCTTTTTCCCTGTTTTTTGATAATGATGTAGAAGTTATTAATGTACTGATGACTGTTTCCATAATGCTTAAATATTGAAATGGGTAAGGAGCAGGCTATAGAGAGGAAGAATATCCTCCTCCCGAGGCGAGGGGAGATGGTCCAGCCAGGGCTGTGGAAAGGGAAGCGTCACCCGACTGCTGCCGAAGGTACCTGCTCGAAGCACCATGGAGCTGCTCCCTGCCTTACCTAGAGAATGTATGAGTTAAGGTCTGTAAGGGGCTTATCTTGGCATGTTGCTGCTCTCTGCTTAGAACTGGATGTGGAAAGTGAGTGTAGCAAATCCCATTTGGGACTAGGGTAACAGCATAAAAATAAAAAACCTGAGGTAATTTTTTTCTGCAACAGTGATCCACCTTTATGGCTTTTTTCTATTGTTTTGGTTGTCACACTTCTAAGAAAGGAAGCAAAAATCACAGAATTAATCAGCAAAACAGTATGTTTAGATTTAAAAAATATATGGCAGAAGGTTGAATAGATTGACTTTTAGTCTAAGAGAGAAGCTGTTGGGAAGAACTGGATGATTTGTTTTTCCAGTGCATTCACGGTTAAAAATGATAATCACTTATCTTTACTAAGTACTTTTCACACAAATGGTGAGAAATATTGGATTTAATTTGCAACAAGGGAGTTTCAAGTCAGATTTGGGAACATGTGAAGGGCCAGGCACAAGTAGAACATGTTATCTAGACAACTTATGAGATTTTTTTTTTGAGCATTTGTCTTGTTCTTGCATTCCATATGTTGAGAATGGTGTGAATAGATTGGATTGTATCTGAGAGTATGGAAATAAAGTAATGAGACCCTTGAGGGTTTTTATATATATGAAATTCTATACTTACCTAGCACTACATTGCATATTCATGTAACACTGTTTAGATTATACATGTAAACTGCATATGACTGTGGAGCTGAGAGGAATCACTGAAAGCTCTCACTCCTGCCAATAACAAAACTCTTCAAAGCAAGAACAGAAAAAAATATTTCTAAAATTATTTTTATTTGGTCGTCGAATGTTTGGATTCCCAGTCTGAATCTTTGTTCAAGTTGCTAAGAGGAGATGAGTAGATTGTTTTACTTAGATTGAGTTTCTAATTTTTTATCTGTCAGCAGAAATTTGCTTTTAGAAGTGTCCTGTATATGTTTGTTATGAATTAATAGAAATTCTGAGTAAAAAATTTTGCTGCCTGTCTTCTAGGTTGCATTATTTTGTTGCTCTCATATATTATTAAGCCACTTAGTGCATTACATTGTGGTCATTTAACCCTTTACTTTCTTGTCACATACCTAATAGCTAGAGCTGGAAGAATAAAGGGCAATTCATTGACAGGCAAGTTTTGTCACATTGGATTCTTGTCCTGCTTTTTCTGCCAAAACTATTCATTTAAAAAAAAAAAAAAGTATTTACTATTTCAGGAATCATTTTATTGAAGAATCATTTCCAAGTAATTTCTCTCACGATGGAATTTCTCTCATCTATGATTTGTAACACACATTGTGTTCATGGTTTATGTGAGTAATGGTGATCTTGTATGTTCTTGGCCCTTGAGAAATCAGTGGGAGATTTATCGTAGTCTTCAATGGGACCAGGATTGCAGTTGTTTTTGCTTTGCAGATCCCTCCTCTTCTCTCACTGGAATCTCCTCTATGTTCCCTATCATTATTAAAGCTAATTTGTCTCTGTAGAAAGTATTGCAAGTCCTCCCTCAATGAGGGGTAAATACTTTTGACCTTTTGCTATTTGCTTCCTCTGTAAAGGGGAGATAAAGGTGGAGAAAGACAGTGCCTGATCCCTTCCAGCTGGACCAGATGTATGGACAGAAAATCATGTTTCTCATTATTTTTGTTTTTCATGTTATCCGGCGGCACTCCTTGGCATTTGGGTGTTTTTGATATTGCAGGAGCACCTGGCTTGGGTTTACTAAAGCACGAGTAGTAAAAACTATTTTTGTGCGTGGAGCTGGGAAGCTTAGGTAGCATCATCTCCTGCATTTGTTACACTTTAGGTTTCCCCCTTAAGAAAAGAACACTAAAAACACCTTGAAACAAAAGTGTACAGAAACACTGTTTTTACACAGTATATTAGTAGATGCTGGAAACAAACTTACAATTTTTTTTCCAGTATTTGAACTGTAGTCTGTATTCTTCTTGTACTGGTGTCTTCCTGGTTAAAATACTGCTTGTGTTTCTGTTTCTCTTGGTCTGAGCATCAGAGCACTGTTTCTTAGATAGTTTTTGATAACCAAGTGGGCTTTTTAATCAAGCTTTTATTTGAAAGCTGACTGTGCTTCAATTTTATATAATAACCTTCACTCTAAAAAGGAGGTCTCTCTGCCATATAACCCTTTAAGGCAAAATGCTCTACAAATGCTAAATTATTATTTTTGTTAGTTTAAAAAATGTGGGTTTGGCAATTAAACCGTAGTCGTTTCATAATGGTGCCCATTTCCTAATTGCCAGCCAGCTCTCTGCCACCTGCTCGCTGCTGCCGCGGCTCTTCCCGCATCCGCGCGGCTTTGAAATCCGAGTCTGCTGTTGCTTTAGGAGCAAATCACACAGTGCTTGTTCTAATCAGCCGTCCTATGATGGATTACCTGAGTACAGTTTCCAGGCTTTCAAAAAATGTTAATTCCTTAAGCAAGCCATTTGTATCTTAGCAGGATTAAGGCGCTGGGTAAACCAGATGTTTTAATAAATTGGTCTTGGAGGGGAAGGGTTATTGTGTTGTAGTGTGCTACCTCAGGTCATGCAGCTTGGCAATGCTCAGGCTATTTATTTATTTCTCTATTTACTTCTAAGCAGTGAAACAAATCTATCTGAAAAGTGCCTAAATTCAAACTTCCCCTTATTCACAGGTTAGATGAACGTGAGCAAGTAGCAGTCGTCGTGTCCTGCTCGACCCTGACCAGAGGGGTGGCTCTAGGTTGAGAAAGTAAATCACTCTGGGTGCCCGTTGCATTTAAGGCCTCTGTATTGAGCCTGCCAGCAGCCATACGTGTTAGTGTCAGTTATGATGCTCTTCACTAGGAGCTGGTCTAAGATCATAATGCATTTTAACCTGAGCTCCAAACTCTCATCAAATGGTGATGACTCTGAGTCACTATTGATCTGGGCCATATTGAATTTAGTGACCCTGAGGTGAAAATCTCAGTTTTCTATTACCAAACTCTTAGGCAATCTAGTGTCACTGAAAAGATACTTAATTAAAAAAAAAAAATTTGCATCAGAGCGTTACTGACAGTGTTACGTCGAGGCCTCTAGGCTTTCATGTAACTTATTTTGCTTTGTATCATTGCAGATTTTGCAAACCTGAGTAGAATAGATTTTAAGCTTAAAAAATAGACAAAAAGAACTCTTCAATTGCTATCCTATAAGTAAGTCCTGTAAGTTTCATATTTGAGTTACTAGTGTTGAATGAAATACCTATTTGTCCTATGCACATATGTTTTAGGACAGACTTTTAAGTCTATCTTCATAATATAGTTCAAGTTTTTGCCTGAGCTCCGTGAACTGGCATTTGTTGCACAATATACACGTGTTTCTTCATAGTCCTAATGCTGCTCAGCTCTATCTTCAGTGCAGCAGAATAGTATTAATAAAATATTGAAGGTAACAGCTGGAGCTTTGTGGAGAAGGTGCCTTTCTGTTGCATATTATGTTTTTAAAATAGGTAAGACTACCAAAACAAGTGGATTAGAACTATAGTTAATCTAAAGTGTTTGCATATTAGTGATTCACTTCCTCCTTTTAGCCAACAAATCAGCAAGTGTTTTCTGAAAGAAACAGAAGAAACCTGAAAAAAAATAAGAGCTTTTCAAATATTATATGAAACAGCCAATGTTTTTGTTGTGTTGTTTTCATGGATACTCGCTTTGTTTCCTTCTGTTGATATTGAAACAGAGCAGTCATTTCTAGCAAATTAGTTGTTTTTTTGTTTCATTTAGAAACAATAGAATTACATACTCTTTGATGCCTCTTTCCATAAATACAGAGAATAATATTCCTTTCAGGTTCTCACCTTGAAATATTTAAGCCATTATGGACTTGAATTTGAACTTGAATAGTTTTAAGGATAGAACAGGTTTTTTTTTTTGTTTATTTGTTTTTTAATAGCACTTCAATTACCAGGTTTTCCTCAGGGAGGATGACCCACATCTTTGAATCAGAAATAGTAAATTTATGTTTTTCAGCTTTGAATAGCAAATTATTATTATCAAAAATCTAATTTAACGTGGAGTGTTAAACATGCAACACATTATCTCAGCTTTTCTCAAGAATTAATAGTTACAGATGATAATATTCTCTTGGACATGGCATCTCAACTTATGACAGATAGACATCAAAGAACAAAGTGTATTTGTAAATACAAAATGAGAAAAAGTTATCCAAGTGATGAATACAGAGAAACAATTGCCCTGATTGATGCAAATGTCAGTAGTGTTAAACATTACACCAAGAATTATGGAGTTTTGCCAAACATAAGTCACATATTTAAAAGACTGAATAAGAACTAGCTCAACAACTGCCGTGTAACTATGTGGAATTTATGTATTTCCATTTCTACATTTTTGTTTTTGTCTATTCATTAGGTTGGAGAGATTAATAAAATATAGGAAACTTTATTCTTATTTTTCTAGGAAGTGATTGTTTATGGAATATGGGATATTCTGTAATATTCTGCTCTCAGATGTGCTAAGGATGTACAGCTCAGGCTGGCTAAAACTACTGTGGGTAGAGAGTTGTCATAATCTGTGCATGCAGTAGAGTTGTGCTTTAAGGTATTGCTAAAAAGCAGATATAAAGAAGAGTATAAATGACGTAAAGAAATGATTTGATATGACAGGGGAAAAAAAGTGTCATATCAGTGACAGTGACACACATATCAGTGTGAACAGTATGTGTTGCACAGTGCAACCAAAATTATGTAGGAGACAAATAGTCAAAATATGTGTTTCCCAAAAGACATTTCTAAAAGAGTAATAGTATGGGGTATAATAATTTTTATTCTAGTTAGAAAAAAAGATCAACAAAGCAAATGTACTAAAGTAAGGTCATACAATTGACTTTCTTCTGGTATTTTCTGATCTTCACTGAGTTTTTTAAACTTTCTGCCTAATTAAAAATATTAACATAAGCTCTTGTCCTGTACAAAGAAGAAGGATAATGCATTTTGATGTCAACACCATGCTGCAGGTGCTGTCATGTCAAATTCTAGCTGTTAGTAGCTTTTTCAGTAGTAGTTATTCAAGTGAATCAGTTTTCCAGAAGAAGTGATTTATGTGACTTTGCTCTAATAATTCAGTTTGACCACAGTTTTAGGTGTGTCAATTCTTAGTCCTCAGTTGTTAAGTATTTCACTTGAAGAACAACCAAAAGCTCAAATTAATTGTGGAAAGCATTAATCTATATGGACAAGCGTTCATGTAAAAGTAGCTTTTAGCAGAGAATTGCAGCTCTGTTTTAATCCTGGACTGTGTTATATGCTCTACTTTTGAGACCTATCTGGGTTCAGAATAGGATTATGTTACTTCTGTTACTTTAACTTTTAAAAATCAGGCTGGACTTCCCGATTTTCCTCAGTTCTTCAGCTTGTTCCATGTCAGAGATTGATAGGATAATTTGTCACAGAAAGACATGATAGTTGACATAAGAGAAACTTTGTACCTGTGAGGAGAAGTGGGGGCTTGATCTCCTTCCCAGCCAACTTTTGAAAAGGTTGGGTGGGCACCTACCCAACCAGTGTATTTTCTATCTTGAAGTTGATTGCCATTCTTCACAGATTTTCTAAAGTTGTGCATTTATAAATACGGGGTTTCACTGCACTCGCTTTGTCTGTCTCAGCTAGGGAGAGATGGAAAGTGCAATGGGACTGCTCCAGTTTGGCCTCACTGGGGCATGGGAAGTCCTGATTTCCCTTGGTGATACTCCTTCCCCTTGAACCCCTCATACAGTCAGTTCTGTCTCTAATAGAGCAGGGAAGGATGAAGAAGGCAGAGAGTAGTGGAAGAGAGGAAAGGAATAAGGGAAAGAAGCTGGAGGATTAACTAGTTGGGCTAGTTAATCAAGGTGGCCTTGTCCCACTTGTTCCTCCCATCCAATAGAGAGGATTGATCCTAAGGAGAGGCCAGCTTTGGCACACTGTGTCCTTGTGAAATCACCAGTAAATGAAAGACACGCGTTATAAATGTGCCTGAAAATGGAATTTTTCACAAGATCTACAGCTTCAGGATGAGAAGGAGTTTGCAGTTTATGACACTGACTTCTGCAGTGCTATATTCATTGTTTCTTTTCTCAGCTCTGTAATGCCAGTTTGAAAAGTTTCTTGCTTTTCTTGGTGTGAGTTCTGCCATCTTTAAGTTGGAGAATAAATTTAGCCACAAATTAATCTGGTATTAATTAAAAAGTGTAAATAAATACTGATGTTTTTATATCTTCTTTCCCAGATAAACAAGGTGAAAATCTTACCAGTTTCAGCAAATTCCCTTCTTTGCTGCAGCTTTGCTTCTCTTCCTCAGACTATGGCTATAATGATTTCTAGTTAAATTTGTTTACTGAAATTGCCCACTAATTATAATGCAGGGTAAAGTCCAGCACCTAAAAGTAAACTGGTCAATGTGGGCAGCTCGATTTTCCCAATAAAGATAAGATCCTGCCCTGGACTCGGTAATAACACTGTCATTGCTGCTTTGTCACTTAGGAATTTTTGGACAAGCTGAATCTAGTTATTAGCCATTTTCTGTATAGTTTTTGACAGGCTGGATGCAGTCTTGAAAAGATCACCTTTCAGCCTTCAAAACTCAGTCCTGCACATTTAACCATGCAATTACATTCCATTTAAATCAGTCGCAGTTGTGTCCATATTTAAAGTTAAGCATGTTTTGAATTGAGGTAGATTATTTGGCCTGAACCCTTCTTTATAAAACATTACTGGGCTATATATTACTTGCCCCAACCTGCAAAAGAGGAGAGCACTCTTAATGATGGCACAGCATGAGAAACAGCACATTGCAGTTGAGCTTTATTTTTCATATCGGAACAATATAATTCAGTTGTGGAGGAAGGAATGTTATTCACTCATTCATCACCAGGAATGTAGGAGGAAGAATGTTATTCAGCCATTAACTGTAGTGTTGAAATAATTTTGTTGGGGAAAGCTGAGATTACTTTCTGTTTTGTTGCCTCCCTTGTATTATAATGTGGATAAATTACTTAAGATTTTTGAAAGTAGGTGTAACAGGTTGCCAACAGTAGATGAAAGCAAAGAAAAATAGAAGCTTTTGGATAATTTAATCTAGAAGCTTTTGGATAATTTAAGGAAGCGTGATAAAGTGTGTCAGAATTTAGAATGTGACTTAAGGAAAATGTTTGAAATATTACATGTTTTAATGGGAATTTTTAAAGGGAAGACTAGAGTTGTTGGTTTGAAAACAGATTTAATCCTGAGAAAAGGGCAGTATGTCTTGATAGTAAGTCTCCTTAATGAACTTCCTGTGGTGAAGCACTGTCAGCTTATATTGTTTGGATAGGTAAAGTATCTCACAGTTTAAATCTGAACTAGTTCAGATAATTAATGGATTGAAAAAGAAAATATTCACAGCTGAGGATGGTATTTCCCAAACTTCTCAAGCTAGAAGGCGGATCAGCAGAAGACACCATACTTCTGTCTACAGAACATGGGAAATAAAAGAATCCTGGGGATTAGGAAAGCTTGAAGCATATTCTATATTCAAGAAAAACAGCTAAGAGTCTACAACTTACTGAACCCCTTATTTAGTCCTGTTTGAGAGTGAGGCCGTGTTCAAAGTGATTCTGGGTAAGGAGGCAAAGCAAAAATCAAGTTACCAGTAGAACAGGCGAGATTGGAAAGGTGCATAGCAGATTTAATGGTAACCAGGAAGAACATTATCAGTAAGGTGTAAAAATTGATAGTTGTTTCTGCTTTAAATTTAAGGCATTTGATTTGATGGGACAAAAAAATGGGGTCATGATGCTTCAGATGAGATTCCACTATGTTCAGTTGGATTACTTTATGAATGCTGCCATAATCAGAAAACCTGCTTTAAAAGCATGTAATATTAGCTTGTATATTTAAAATTTGAATGAATTTTTACAAGGAAAGCATCAAAGGTTTTAGCGGGTGGTTAGAGCTAATACTCCTGATGATACAATAGTTCCTCAGATAAGGAAATCAAGCTAACAGATTAGATCCAGACTGGAAGAGTCTAGTCTCTTGATTAGGACTGCAAAAATTAAAAGCAGATGAAAAGACCTGAGGATTCTTGTGAAGTAGCAAGTGCTTGAATGTTTGAAGAGTTTACCCAACTAAGTTGTGGATAGTGATATCCAAATCCTTGAGACGAGTGGAAGCCTTGGCCCAGTTTCCCCCTTTGAAGCCTGCTTGTCTAAAACTTGTGCCCTGGCCTTGTCCGTGCATAGATCTGGGATCATCTATGGGCTGAATTCATCATGAGATCCCATGGGATTGTTCATGACCCCCCTTCAAAGAGCCCAGAGAGGGAGCATGAGGAGTATCCATGAGGAAACCCCTCCATTGAAGCCCTCGTAGTGGGAGGCACCTCCCATCTCTGCCTTGATGGAAGCTGAAGCCAGAGAGAGAGGCCCACAGAGGCCTTGGTGATCCCTTGGGAATGCCACAAGGTGTCACAGGGACTGACTGCCTGGCTTGGGGACAGTTGTGGCCTCAGAGTGCCACTGCTCTGCACAGGAGGAGGTGTCTGGCATGTCGTGCTAGCTTATATATTTAAGATGGCAATAGATTTTTATGGAGAAAGTATCAGCAGGTTTTAGTGACAGATTATCCCAAATGTTCCTGATAGTTCCTCAGATAGTATCCCAGATAGTATCCTCTATCAAGATAATAGATTATATACAGGAAAAAGTATAGGCTGCTGCCTAGTGCTGTGGAGATTAAAAACAATGGATGGAAAAGATCTGAGGATTCTGGAAAAGGCCTGAGGATTCCAGTATAATGGCAAGTGCTTCAGTGGCTGAAGTTTATTAAAGTCACCTAACATGAAAGTTCATATTGCGTGTGCTAGGTAAAGATTAGGTAGAGGTAACCTACAGGTGGCTAGGAGCCAGATTTATGGACATACACTGGAGCCAGTAGCTTCATGTATCTGTGCCTTTCATGTCATTAGGTGTTGAAGATAGAGATTGACATAGGATACTAACAAACATTCAGAATTCTTACAGGAAAGCTGAATTTCAGAGGCAACTGTAATCTATCGATTGAACAGTAGAAGAGATGGCTTTTACAAGAGTCCTTAACAGGAAAAGAAAGAAGCAAATGTTTCTTTGGACACATAAACTAGAAAAGAGAAGGTCTGTAGATAATACAAATACATCTGAAAGGGAGAGAGAAGACAGAAAAGCGAGGTGAAGGAAGGAAGTGGGCAGCTCTGAGGATCAGGGACTCAAGGAGATTAGCAATAGAGTAGGGTCTGTTTTATTATGACACAGTCTTTGAATCTGAACATGTTTCAGTGTATCTGGGGGGTTTCTTGTTTTGTTTTGTTTCATACCATATGTTAGTGTTTTGCAAACATTCATAACAAGCCACGTTATCCTGAAGTGGATTAAATAAAAGTATACTTCATACTCCCCATAGTAGTGCTACACGTAAAAGAAAATTCTCCTTGTATTCCATGAGACAAATAATAACCTGGCAAGGAAAACACTTGTTTCTAATAAAGCCTAATCATATGCTTTAAGGTATCTGCATACCTTTGGGCTTATCTTCTCTAGCACATTTAAAAGCTTTTAAAAAACAGATTTTAAACGTAGCAAGCAATTATGAAAAAAGTTACCACCTGCTGTCTGTGGCAGACCTTGTGCCCTGCGTAATTATTTACTGAGGTTTATGAATGTCACACAAGTTATTTTTGCAAACAATTCAGTGACGTGTATTCTAGAGGATTTGTGATTTTGTATTCTCTAACAAATGGAAATACTTTAAAACTGCATTAAAAGTACAAATGGAGTGATGCTTTGAGAGAGGATTAAACTGAAAACATTTATTCCCTTTCTTTGGAAATTTGTCTCCAGATAAATGTATCACAGGCCAAACCTAATTACCTGTGCTACCTGTAGTTCATATGGTCTGCGTGCCTGAGTGTCCAACAATCAAATTTGCTGAAGAGCTTCTCGCTTTTCTTCTGCATTAAACCAATTGCCTTGAAGCATCTAACAGTTAAAAAAGAATAAGTTAATGCTTTCTTTTGTAAGCAGAAACTTTGTTGTAAGCCGTATTGCAAACAAACTGTAACATGCAATTAAAACCTACATTTTATTTTCTGTTCCATTACATTAACATAGTAATTTTTGGCATTATATTTATGACCCATTTGTTTTTGATGTTTTCTAGTGTGATAGAAAAGTAGATTTGATTTTGAGAATGTGGCAAGAAATAATATTTTTTCCTTCCTCCCCATCTCCATGGTTTATCATAATAACCAGAAAATACAAGGTGGGTTTTTCTTTTTCATGAGTTTATTTTTCATTGTCAATGAATTGTTTTTACCCCTACTCTCTATAGTAGGGATGGTCAGATTACATTGTAGTAATGTAGGTGTTTGGAAAAACTTCACTTATTTCATGATGTAAACTACTATGTGTTTAAAAAAAGCTTTGTATTACATCTGGATTGAACACACAGTAGAACCCCAAGTGTGAAAAGACAACATAGTGCTAATGGTAGAGCGACCTTTTTGGGTGTATGTTGCTAGATATAATGCACTAGTAACTTTTGGTTTTAGCTGCTTTTTAAACATAAAAACAATTTGTGTCATTGTGTGGTAAATAAATTGGAATTAATTTAAGTATTTAAATAAATTGGAATTGAATTTATGTTAATACCAGAGGGAACTTCCTACATAGTGAGACCCTGACAGTATTCTCATAATTCCGGTTGACGTTTAAAGAAGGTTCATCAGAACTGGTGTAAATTCCTCTTCCTCCTCTGAGCCTTCCTCCTTCAGATCCTTCCAGCACAATGAAAGACACTTTTATGTTTGAGATATTCTCTGTTTATGGTAAATTAAAGCCTGGGTGCTCATGTCCCACTTCTGTGACGTTAGTCATGCTGGAGAACTGTGCACAGGATCAGAGAACCAATCTGTATTGAACAAAACCCTGCCTAAGAAGCACTTGCTTTTCTATACCTGCATTAGTTTCCCAGTATGATTTGCAAAGCATTTTGCTGTCAGGAGTGAGGGGTTAGGAATGGGAAGAGGCTTTAAATAGCTAGAGTCGGTATTGTCACCACACCACACAACTTGCCTGCACTGTGAAACTCCCACCTCACATTCCTGTGTAAGGGAGTTAGTTATTTCCTCATGTCAAGCATTACTATTCCGTGTCCTTCCGTTAATTCATCTTCGGAAGTATCAATTGCTTTCTTTTTAATCTCCAGATAACACTGAAGTTCATAATATCCCTTTCACCTCATTCTGCTCTTAAACATTTAGATGTGTTTATCTCTTTGAAGAACCGACTTTTTAAAATCACATTTTTTTTCCTGATATCCTATCCTGATAGTACATAACAGAACTATGTATTTACTAAATCTATAGCTTAGGGCTGGAATCAGCTGTGAGAGATCTAGTTCTGTTTCCTCCTGTGAAACATGCTCGGAGATTGCAAGGTGAGCCGGGTGTTTATTAGATGCTGAGTACTCCTGGTTTTGGAGAGGACGTAGCACTTGGTTAGACCGTGGCTGCGAAGCCCTTGCAGAACAGTCTTTCCAGGTCTGTTTCCACCTGATAGCTTGGTGTTCTCCACACAGCAGTATCAGCACGACCGGCACTTCTGTTGAAGCAGGAGATAAGAATAGAGGGGTAGGAAAAATACAATTTTCTGGTGTTCTGGTGTTTTCAACGTGTTCTGCAAGTGGGACTGGCAGGAGAAAGGTGGCAGCAGCGATGGGGTGAGGAGGGCCTGGTGTGATGCCGGCTGCTGGGATGCCCTGGGTGTCCTGGGGCTGCATGGGAGAGCCCGGGGGTTTGGGTGCATTTCTACATTATTGTTGTTAGATCTGTGTTTTTTTTCAAGCCATATAGAACTTAGAGAAGTGTAACACTGAAGAAGCTGTTTGCAGCTGTTAGTGATTAGTTTAAAAATGTCTGTAACCTGTTAATGATTTCCTAACGTACAAAGTGCCAATGTCTTCACCCAAATTGAACTCTTTTAATAGGGCTTTGTGATTCAGAATACAAGAATGTTAAGTGGTATGTACTTAACATAAAGTCATCACCTTTAACTAAATTCTCAAAGAATGTAAGGGTAATATCTGTTTTTTTTTTAACAAAAGGAAGTATTCTGAGAGAAACTGCTTACTCACAAAATATGAGCTGTATCTTTCCTCATTGAGAAAAACTGAAACAGAAATCATATTCAAAACACCTGCCCTTTATTGAAGAAAGCCACAGTAGAAAGCTGGTCAGTTAATTTAGATTTCTGTTACTATTTACTATATCTAGTAAAACAATTCTCTGACTTAAAGTGAGGCTATTTATGCTCTAATAACTTTGTACTTGTTTGGGTGTCCTTTTCATAAATGCTCATTTTATCTATGTATTTTATGGAATTGTCACTTCTGTCTGTGAACTCTTTGAACCTTTGTGTTCATGAAAAGGCTTTCAGTATTTCAGCGGAGGCAACCAATAGATGTTGCCTTTTAAAGGAGGCCTCAGTCACATGCATCTTTAGAATGCATATTACCCAGGGAAGATTTTTCTTTTTTATAAGCTACTTCAGATCTGCTTTAATGGCAGGCGTTCTAGGGGCATGGCCAAAAAAAGGCAAGGAAAGATAAAATATAAAAAAGGAAAGAAAAAAAAGAAAGCTATGAATGAAATCTATCCCTTTTGTTTGTTTGTTTGTTTTTTTGTTACACCAAATAGATAAGAATTTATTTCTTTTGGAAGTACATTTGCATGCTGCTATACTCCTAAATACGTTTTGCTTTCGAGCTGGAAAGGAGTTTTGCTCTGCTATGGGGAGTACTGCTTTATCTTTTACTCCTGCAGAGGAGACCAAAGAATTCTTTCAGGCTTCTAGTAAATACAAAGAACTGGGATGCTGTCATTTTTTTTTCCTTAAAACTTTCACTTAATTTCTATCGTTTCTAAAAATACTTACCAGGAAATGCTGATATGTTTTGTTCTAGTTTTCTAGGGGCGTAGCATTAAGCTGATGATTGAACAGTTCGTATCCATTAGTAGTTCTTGCTAGCTCAGTATTGTAGAGCAATTTTGTATTTGCAACAGTTCTGTGGACAAATACTTTTATGAAAATAATTTAGAAATATCTTCTGAAAGTTTCTTGTTCTGCAAAACCTAAACCAGTGTTATTACTGTTCAGGATTGCTTTCCTGTACAGAGTTTTTTAAAAGTGGAGTACTTTTAAAGAAAGTATTAAAATCTGTCTTTGCTCTTAAATCCTAAAGTAGGGGTTAGTAACAAGTAGGAAAGGGTATGAAAGATCAATTTCAGGCTCCTTGGTGTAATTCTAGGAGTTACAGGAAAAAAAGGTAGAAACCAGGTAGAGAGAAAAACTGTACAAATTATTCAGGGTCTGGAAATGGCACCTTTTAATACATTAAATAAATACATTTAATTTTATCGTCCTTCCCTGTCCTTTGCCTATTAAGACACATTTTTTTTTCAGTGTGATGCTGTGGATTATAATATATCTAGGGATAACCTGACAGCACTGTGAGTACTGCAGTCACTGGTGGTGGGAGAAACTGTTTTTCACTAAGGTTTCCCTGCTAAGTTTTACCAATCAATATATAGGTACATACAGATACACAGCTTTCAACTGGAGAAAGAAAATAGAGTAATAAAAAAATTTGAGAAGGGAAAGCTTTATGCAAAAGAACATAAGATCTGCAAGTCAAATACAAACCCTTACTGAGGGGTAGTAAGGCCAAGGCCAAAAGACCTGAAGGATCATCTTGTTAAACATACAAACACTAATGACTTCTCTCAAACAACATAGATGAAGGAACCATCCCAAGGAAGTTGTAAAATCAGTAAATGATCAAACTATAAACTATTTTCAAGAAGATGTTAAGGCTTGAAGTCCTTTTCCTTTTGTGTTTACCGTAGAGTACGTTTCCAGTCACTTGTGGGAAGCAAGCTGGGAGAATGCTTAAGGTTGAAGTATTCGATCCAATGCTTGGCCTTCACCAGTAAGTGAAGGCTTCGCATTTAAACACTGCTGTTAATATTTTAGCTACTAGTAAACAGGGACTGGAATGAGAGATGGAAACAGGATACCAGTTTTTAAATTTTCTTGTAAGATTGTGGGAATTGCAGAGTAGTTATTTCCGTACTGGGTAGTTGGTTGGAATTATGGAATTAATCATATTAGTAGATGAACTGAGTTAAAAGTACTAGTAAAATTATAAATGAATTTCTATATGAAAAAAAAGAATTTAATTAAGAAAACTTACTTGTCACTATTATATCTTTTTAGACTACTTGTGTCTAAAGTCCAAACCCTCTGGATGTCTTTGAAAAGCTGACAAAATCACCTTTTCCATGTGTGTTTATGGATAGAGCCTGTTTGACTTTCCAGAAGGGCTAACGCCGAAGTGAGAGGGTTTATCAATGATGCAGCTGTTTAGGACAGTGAAGCTGAGAGCAGATAGTTGAGAACTGCAGAGTGAGCTTATGACTTTGAGGGCCTGGGCAACAAAATGGCAGAAGGATATTTGCTTGTAAGTAAATATAAAGTTGCAAGTGTTGATACAAGGGATGACTATCCTAAGTTCATGCACAAAATGGACTCTGAGCTGGCCGTGATTGCCAAGCAGGGAATTATTAGGCATTATGACTGCTGGGTTAATTAAAACACCGCTCCATATCATTCAAAAAAAAAAAAAAAAAAAAAAAATCCAGTGTTACATTTTTCCTTGAGAAAGGGATAGAGAAGACAGAGAAGCATCATTATTGCACTGGATAAATGGATGGTTAATTCTACCCTTGAATGCTGTGTCCAGTTTTGGTATCTCATCTCAAAGAGGATATATTGGAATTAGAGAAGGTTTAGAAAAAGGCATCAGGGATAATATAAGGTGTGAAATGGCTTTCACGTGAGAAAACAGTTGAGTAGGCCAGGTTTCTTTAGCCTGAAAGGAATGGAGGGATATTTCAGAGTGATGTTTTAATCAAAACTGTAACTGAAGGTGAATAGAACTGGGCTATTTGCTGGTTCTTCATTCAAAAACAAGATCTTGGGGTCACCAAAGCCAGCAGGAGTCAGCTTCCAAGGAGACAAAGTGAGGTGGTGCTTTGTATAATGGATGGGAGGAGTGCACAGCTCCTCATGAAGGAGGATCCTCTGCAGGTCCAGAAAGTTTAGATTGATTCAGAGGAGACTGGACAGGCCTTTGAAAGAGAGATTCATTGATGGTTACTAAGTAGGTGAACCTTGTCAGGCTGAAGAAGTTATGTGAGCTGAAAATAATTGCAAGATAGGAAGGATATTTGGGGAACTTGCCTTGCTCGTACTCTTGGTATCTACGTGTGGCTCCTGTTCTTTTCAAAGCAGAGCGGGGATGGAAAAGATGAGTAATAAACTCAGGCTTTCCTGTTGGCCCCAAGCACATTGCAAAGCTTTCTGCACAAATGTTGAGCTTAGTGGCCCAGCTGGACCCTTGGTCCAAAACGCTGTAGTTCTCCTTATGTTGCTGTTGCCTGTCTTCATGCTCATGATGAAGCATTTTGGATTCAAGTAAGGTCTGCGGGAATATGTTGAGACTTTGAATATGAATTCAGGTTAATAATACTATGTTGTAACTGCAGGGTATCTTTAGTGTTCATCACGTAGCTGGATCACAAAGCTGGAGTCTGACTGCAGCGGGTTTTTAATATATAAAGCAGGAATACGGAAGAATAATGCACGGAGAGTAAGATCTTATGATCCAGAAATTAAACTGAAAATACTTTTATACCCTGTTCTTATATCCTGTTACTTTGCAGAAGCACCAGCCAGCTGTAGGCATAATATTTTCTGAACTGCAAAACTGCAAGTTTGCTTAGGACCCTGTTCTACAAATGTGTATGTACTTCACCTTTAAATAGATGCCTCTTCCTGGTTCATTTGAAAAATCAGGGACTAGAAGTGCACAAAATAGTGAATTAACTAAAATCTGATGAAATTTAGCAAAAAAATCCTGGCCAGATTTTAAGCATTTAAGCATTATCCAAATTTCCATACAACCTCAATTTCACAGGAAGCAAGTGTGTCTGAGACTGAAATTGGTATGTGCTTTTGTAATTTTTAATGTTAGCAGTTCTGAGTCAAACAGCTTTCTTGAAAACAAATGTTTTGTTAACTAAAAAATAGCTATAAAATAAAGTCAATGAAAAGCAGAGCTTTTATACTTAGTGTACTCTTAGTGTGTAGCTGTGTCCTGCTGCGAGAGGTGGTGTGTAACTGCTGGGAAGGGGTGCACGCGTAGCGGTGGTCTCGGGAATAAACCACAGTCACGTTCCCTCTGGAAGGCGCAGAGCAGTTTGGCTGAACTGGAGGCTTGTGAGCTATGTGCAAAAAAAGCATATTAAGGGGATATCATTGGAGGGGATGCTATGAATTTTTTAATATTTACACTTGTTTATTTTCATTTTGAAGCCCGCAGACTGTAACTCTGTGTACTTCCCATTTTGTATTCAGTATGGAGAGTTAATCCCAGAACGGGGCTTTTCTGATGCAAAATCTGAATGCTGGTGTAGTCACAACAGCTGTCCCCTCACCATGTGGTGGCTTCCATTACTTTACTGTAGAGATGAATTTTGGCCCAGCGTCTCCGTGATATTGGGCACACATGGTTTTAGGTGACAAAGCAGTATGTTTATGCATGCAGTTGACTCTCGCCGTTACAGTTGGCTCCAGATTACAGCGGGGAGAACACGTTCACACCGTGACCACCCTCGTAGCTGCTGGTAGTAGTTGGGTCACAGTAGGCGCTGGTGCATCTGAAGACACAATTAACTGCTGCTGAGGAACCGCAAATTCACGAAAGGTCTTTACAGCCGTAATGGTTAACAGCAGCTTTTCTACAAGCTTTTTCAAAGTTTTCTGAATTTATAAGTGTTTCAGGTTTTTTTCCCTCTTAAAATTATTGTTGGCTTGCAGTAAGATTAATATATTGATATTTTACTTTAGCTAGTGGATTCCTGAGCTTTGAGTTAGCTATGTAATTACTTACAGATCTATAGAGTGATTTTCACTTTGTTTAGGGAGATAAGCTCATGAATTCTGTAATATTTAAAAATAGATATTAAAAGTTTTGAGCACATTGCCTAATGAAAGCTTACAAAAAATGTCTGAAAATAAAACATAACAGAAAACATTCAACATATGTATGTCACTGAAAAGATCATCTTGATTCCTTCATGTAATGGTTCAGATGTACTTTAGATACAGTTATAAAGAATAACTGCCTTTGTTCTCAAAAAGTAAATTGCATATTAAAATGCTTGCTGTATTTTTTCACTAGCTTCACTAGCTTTTTAAACCAAAGTCATATTTTTAATGTAATTAAAATTTTATTTTAAAATTAAAATTTTAATGTAAATTATAGTGATGAAATTTTATTTTTAGAAATAGAGTGTTAAGTATCCCAAAACTTCCCTTCTAAAAATCTCAGGGAAATATTTTTGAATAAAATATTATGTGAAGTTTGTTTATTTAGTACAAGAAAGTATTAAAAGTTACTGTGCAGTGTGGAGATCTGCAGTGTATTTAGCACATCTTCTATAGGCTGGAGTGTAATTATGTGGTTGTATATGTAACGTATGTGTGAGATCTAACATGCACATACACATGTTATTTAAACACGTTATGTTTAATGTGAATTTTACACTTGTATTAAAAGCAGTACAAATATGAATGTCTGGGGCTTTCAGCTTTGAATAAAGGACTACATGGGTCCAAACCAGAGCGACTGATGAAATCCTTGCTCCTATTGGCTATTATTTACTGTCTTTTAAGTGGCAGGTTGTATTTATGCCAATTTATCTGCTTCAGGGAACACTCTTGATAGCAGAACAAAGTGAATAAAAGTAGTTTGCTTTGCAAATGAATGCAAATGGCGGGGCCTTTCGGGAAGCCCTTTAGCGGGAGCAGCGCACTTTGATTATGAGCGAAGCTGCCATTTGGACATGGTGAAAAGAGCACGCCGGAGCCATTGATTGGGGGAGACAGTAAAAAGTCAGGAAGGGCCCCGTTAAGCCGGCGGTGCGGTGCGGCGGGCGGATGTCACTGCGGTTGGAGCACAGTGGGAGAATGACAGGCGGGATTAGTGTCAGGCCGGAGCTTTGCTGCCCTTGCCGGGATGGTCCCCGGGGTCACTCACCTCTGACTGCGCCTCGCCGCTGATGGCTCGGTGATGCCGGCTCCGCGAGAGATGCGCCGTCATTATCGGCAGCGCTGATGAGAAGGGGTATGTCATACAGAATGCCTTAAAAGTAAATAAAACCGGCCGAGTGGCGCGGGTAGCGAGGGCTGGGGCCTGGCGGCCGCTACACAGCCTCCAACCGCAGCAATTAATGGTGCTCCCGGGCTTTGTTCCCTGCCTTCGGCCCTTAGGCCGGGTTTAGCAGGTGGTGGGATGCGGCTGGAGCGGAGCACTCGGGTGCGTTTTGGTTACTGGATTTTGGATCCGTTCGGTTGGGTGCTGTAGCCGGGCCGCTGCCTCGTGCGGGCGTTTGGTTCAGGAGGCCCTGGTGGGCTCTTGGAATCAACAGATTTCATCTCCATCATCCAGGAAAGCCAAAATATACCATGATTACCGCGGCGAGCAGCTAAAGTGATTGCTCTGTTTTATTTGGATATTTTAAAAATATAAAAATGAATATGCTTGCTTTTGCTCTAGTGAACAAAGCTTGCATTTGAAATTAGAAAAAAAGCCAGCCTTTTTTTTTAATTTCAAACTGCAATTTAATCTTTAATCGAAATATTGTTGCTTTTGAGCTTTACTCTGCATTGTTGTACTGTATATACATTCCATATTGTGTAGATAAAAATTAAATAGATCAATGTAGATTATACGGAAAATGCAATTTCTTAACATTAAGGCTTTGTAATGCTTTACTGTTTTCCTGTTGTTTCTATGCGTTTTCTGCAGTGAAATAGGGTGGTGTTACCCAGGTATTTGAAGCTACTAAATTGGTTGTGTTTTTTTGTTTTTCACATGATTTGATAAATGCATTTTTTCCCCCCGCCCAGTATTTTACCCCACCAAAACGTGTCCAATATCCCAGCGTAATGAATGTCGTACCAATGTTTTGCAGGCGCCTGAGTGGACAGAGGAGGACCTGAGCCAGCTGACAAGAAGCATGGTCAAGTTCCCAGGGGGGACCCCCGGTCGATGGGAGAAGATTGCTCACGACTTGGGTCGATCGGTGGCAGATGTGAGTGCTCTCAGATTTGCATTGCGAGGCGAGGGGGAAACCAGCACCGGGCAGGCAGCGTAGGAGGCGGGCGGACACGGGACTGCACGGTCTCTGCCGAGAGGCTGCAATCCTTTCAGGACCTGGAAGTGAACCATTAAGTGACTGTGCCAGGAGCAGATGTCAGCCGGTGCCCTGCTCCGCAATTAACAGCTGTAACTGATGGGCTGTGTGGGGCGCAGAGCCTTGAGCTACTGCAGCCACAAAGAGATAAACGCTGCTTTTTTATAGCAGCAGCCTCCAGCTACGAGGGGATATTTGTGTCATCGCTTAGAGATTACGTTGCTGGTCTACGCCGGTCCCTGCAAAGTGGGTGGATGAGCTAATGGTGTTTAGACAGGTGCTTCCCAGTAAGGAAACTGGAATATCTTGGGAAACTGTGAAACGAGTGGTATGTATGATTCTCCTTCGGTCCGTTTTTCTAGATTATAGCCTGGTTATTATGGAAAATGATTAATATCCTTGTTAATTTATATTTTATAGTATTGAACCGCATATCAAAGAAAGTTTGTACTTATGGATTTTTAGTGTTATGATCTTAAAACCCTCTGGGGCTTGGCTGTAAAAGGCCTTTCCTTTTTAAGCAATAGATTACTAGAACATGATGTACCATGTCTGCTGAGGACCATTTGAAAGCCCTTTCCACTGACCCTATTTAAAAGGTTCTGGGAAGGGTTAATGAGAATACTGTTTAAATTTGTCGATGTACATTTTGAGATTAGATGTTCCTTATTTATTATATTTCAGCATTTATCTTAAATAATGGGATGGGAAACAAGGTCTTTGGCTGGAGTGAAACATTAAGCCATCGTAACCTTTGGGCCCTTTTGCAAGCTTCTAATGTGTTTAGTTTTTTAAGTTTTTTTTTTCCCCTCTTCCTGTTAACATAATCAGCAAAAGATATTTTCAAACATTGTTTTTAAAGATTTAATTCATCTTTCTAATTATGTATATATTATACATAATTATACATTATACAATTATAAATATACATTACTTGTATACACTAGAAAAGCAGCAATTTTATTTTTAGAACAAGATATATCATTTTAGAACAAGATATTATTTTAGAACAAGATATATCATTTCTGGATAAGCTATAAGGATCTTGATGTGGACATAAGCAAGAAGTTACTAACGGGTTATGCAAATGAAAGGCTGATTATTTTGAGCATCTGTTTCGTGTTTCATATCGTAGTACTAAATAGGGATGGCTTTTTTAAAAAATGCTACATTTTTCTGAACAGATTTTAATAGTAAAATTATTTCACTTGATAATATGCCGTGTGCATGGGAAAAAAAGAAAAGTCTTTGGGGCTGCTTTGAAAAACTGGTATAAAAAGATTTCTTTATAAAAACCCTTTGCTTAACATTGTTTGGACACTGTAGTTGCCTACGTCCAGTCCTGGGAAGTTGCTTATTCCGTTAGGAGGGACGTTTGGAGAAATATGGTCATTTTTTTCAGTGAACTGGATAGGGAAATGCGGGAAAGGTGCATGTCCTAAAAACTGTCATTCTTATAAGAAAAGAGGAGTCTTGGAAGGGGGGGGGGTATGTATGGAGAAAGGTCTGAGCACACTCTGGTTTTACTTGTAAGCGTTCTCCACACAGTTTTTTATTTCCCTGAAGAATTCGCACTCCTGATAATGCTAGTTCAGCTTTTCTGACTTGGGTTCATTACTGATGTCTCTGTTACTTCTACCATCGCATGGCACGGTTACTGATTACGTTTTAAGAGGCAACACTTAAAAGCTTCCTGATTTTTCCCCTGCTTCTCAAATTACTACATCAATATTGGGAACATTTAAACAGGGAACTGCTTAAGGCGTATGCACTCAGTGACTTACCAAGATGAGCAGTTTATCCTTCCTGCTTGTCAAAAGAGACATAGAGGTAGAGTATAAATTTACAGCAAGGTTTCCTAAACTTAGTTTTTTTTGGGCACCACCATGATAGAAAGGAAAAAAAAGGAAAAAAAAAAAGTTACACTAGAGCCAGAGGAAACTCCTGGGTTTTTTTTGTACAAGGAAAGAAGTGTTTGTGGTGTTTGTATATGCAGGCAGTTTTTACTGGCCACAGAGAGATGTGCAGGGAAATAAATCTCTGTTTTGAAATAGCCTGTGTAGCTTAACTTGGAATCTCCTACAACTTAGAAATTCCGTATTTACCACTAATTTAACATTAGATAGGAGAGAGTTAGTGTGTGTGCATTAGAATTTGGTAAGTAAGCTTCTTTTTTTCTTAAAAGCAAAACAAACAAAAACAAATAAAACAATGTTTTTCCTGCTTTCTTGTGATGCAGGATACGTTTTTTTAGAACTACAAACCAATTTCTGCTTGTTTGCTCTTGAGACTTTACAGGAAAACAGTAAAACTTGCTTTTCATAGTTAAGAGAACTAGAGAAAGCATTTAGAAGCTGCAGTTCATTTGTTTACATGTTATTTTTATGTGTTGAAAGCCTTTCTATCAGTAGATTAGCTAGAAAGGTGTTAATAAAAATGGTATAAAGTAATCCAGCACAAATGATATCTCTGATGATGCTTCTGACTCAAGGCCTCAGTGGGAACTAATCCCAGTGTGGAACTTCGTGCTTCAGCAGAAGGAGATAGAAAAATATTTCAGTACTTTTCGGAGAGAAAGGTGTGAAATGAAAATGTATGAAATCCTTCATACATGCCAGGAGAGCTTCAGTGAAATTCATTCCTCCAAACCCAAACTAATTCAGTTTTAGAAGGTCTAGAACTCTTTTCCTGTTTTTAAAAGTAAATTCGTATATCAAACAGTACTGGTTGGCTCTGCGATTTCTGAAGAGAGAAAAAAGGTGATTTGATGTGAGTGTATCTGACTTTGGTCAGCTTTTCGATTACACAGTTTTGCTTTAACTTAGGTCTGTGCTTTTATTTGCTTGGGAGTTTTCAAACGGCCTGGAAAAAAGTTTCAGATCCGTACATCTTTAGTATTGATTTTTTTGCTTATAAAGAAGAGCTGAAAAGTTTGTGTCTGTTCTTCGTTCCCAGAGAGGCTTGTTCTGCTTGGAAAAAAGTTTTTCTCGATTTTGCTAGAACCTGACTTTTGACACCTCAGAAATGTTCAAACAAGGTTCTTGTCTAAAGAAAATATGCTAGTCTAAAGAAAATATTAGCAGAAACTCTCCAGAATGTCTTTCACTTGATATCAGTAATACCATTAATATATTAATAATGCATTAATATTAACCTTATTAATATATTAATATATTAATATATTAATATTAATGGCATTAATTAAAGACAAGCTTGGAGTTTCAAGACCCTGCTCAGTTGCTGTCCAGGATCAGGCAGTGTCATAAGGTGTCCTGTGGAGCCACTGCTTCATGAATGGGGCATCCACCCAACAAGTTTTGCAGGAATCATCAGTGCTTCACTGTCAAAGTCAAGGAATGGATCAAGATTGGATCTATCCAACCTGGATGAGGGAGGATGATGGAATAGTGCGAGTGCTTCTCAGGTCTGTTCATTATTTGTAACTCCCACAAAGATAAGAGGAACTGTGAGTGTGTTGGTAGATCAGAGTAGAATTCAAAAAGATCAGGACAAGTTGGACAAGTTATAGGCAAAGAGTGAGGTGAAATTGCACAGATAATATATACAAGGTCATACAGAGAGATGATCATCAGGCTCACAAGTAAAAGATGAGGAAGAAGTGGCTCGTAGCAGCCCTTAGAAAGTAGGGGAGAAAAGGGCAATTAGAGGAGATGATGAGCTAAAGACATGTCAGCAAATGGCATGTTGGGGCACATACAGCCAAGCAAACAGGTTACTGAGATACGCGAGCAGGACAGTGCACCAGCTCCGTTTGCATCCTCAGTTTGAGGCTAGATTCCAGTGTTGCACTTGAATACACGACTTGGTTGTAGAGAGTCCAGGAGAGCTTAGAGAAAACATGAGGTGTGTAAAGTGTGACCTGGAAGGAGAGCTTGTGGAGGAATTCATGTTGCTGAACTGAAAGAAAATACAGAAGTGGGGACTTAGGTGTTCAGACATACAAAAGGGGCACTATGGAGACTTGTGTTCTTCATCATGTGTGTAGGGCAAGATGATGTTACTCCAAAGAGGGGAGTTACCACAGATATGAATGAGAAGGGAAAAGAATTGCAATGAAGATGAAGCAGAGGAAGAAGGTGCTGAAGCAGGTTGTGGAGCCTTCGATCTGAAGGCCCTTAAGAACAGGATAATCAAACATCTGTGAGGAACAGCATCAGGGTAGAGGTTCTGCCTGGGGTTGGGTCCTTCTCTTCGTATGGTCTGTGATTAGACTAACAAGTGCAAGATACCTAGGAGGAAAGGGGGAGGAAACAAAACCTTCCTTCAATTGGAAGCATGTGTGAACTCCTTTTTAGAAATGTAGAATTAAAGCCAGATATTTGGTTGCTAATCCCTGCATATACCTTAACTTGTCTGTTCTTAAATTCAGTACTTCCTGCAAAGCATCTTTCAGGTGCTTTTTCTTTTCTACTGCCATTAAAATTGTTTGTCATAAACAAGTACTTAAATTTTGGCGAAATTACACAATTAACAATATTAAATAATGAATAATAACCCAAAATAGATCAATTGTGCTTATTATGTATACTTAATTATTTAAGTTGGCAGTTCTCATTTTATTGTGTACCTAGTGGGGATTTACCAATCTCTTTTTCCCTAAAGATAATTTTCAACTGAATTAATACAATGGCATTTTATTGCGTTTGCAATTGAAAGCATCTACAGCTTTCTAAGTCACTTTTGTTGCAGTTGGCTCATGGTATAAATTAGATTTTCAAGTATTTTGATTATGAAGGGGAAATGGAGTTGGGTTTACTCTAATCAGAGTTCCTGCCTGCTGACCTGGTTACCTGTGCACGGCTCTCGGTCGTCCTCCCGACATCTGTTCCTTGACCCATTTTCCTTGCTGGATTCGTTGCTTCGGGCTTAGCTCGCATTCCCGTCCTGCAATACTTAAGGAAATAATTGACCTTTTAAAACAAAATGTAAAAGGTTCATTTGAATTTTCTAAACAATCTGAATACCCATAATAGACTGTAACTTGTGAAAGAAGTTTTGAGGCTGTTTTTTCTGCGAAAAAGAGTTTGATTTGACAAATGCTAAGCCTTTTTGAAAATGTTAAATAAGTGATAGTTAGCATCTGATTAACTCAAAAGTGGAGAGATTATAGAAGCATCATGTACTTGATAATGTCTATACTGTTAGATTTCTTTAAAAAAACGTTTTAAAAAATGTTTGCTGAAAGGCATAAATTAATTTTAGTAACTACAAAGGCTATTCAAATTGTAAAAATAACAGAGGAAGCAAAAGCTGTCTGGCATGCCAAACAGACTTTAATGTGATTATTAGCTGCAGGTTTTTTAAATTAAAGGCCGGGAGCTCTCGGGTTTCGTACTTGTGCAGTAACCTCCTGCACTGGTGCTGCAGGGTTTGAGGCGACGCTCTTGGCGAGCGGCAGCCCTGCAGGGTGGCTGTGCGGGCCCTGCTCCCCGCGCTCCCCGCTCTCAGTGGGGCTTTCCACAGGGCTTCCCGCTGCCAGGCAGGTTTCTTGCTTTTGGCAGATGCTTCTCAGCAAGAAAGCCTCTGTGTGAGAAATAAGCCACGTGTAGAAGTCCGTGAGGTCATTGGTTTGTTTTTGCTTTTGGAAATCGCGTGGGTCGCTGGGTTCCTGGAGCTGTTGGTGCTCTGAAACTCCGACTTGCAGCGTTTTTTTGACTTGCATTCGTTTGCGTTTGGCTTGCCTGTGTTTGAGCAACAGGTCGTCCCATTGCTCGCTGGGGTATGAACACTTGGCTCTGGTCCAGGCCCAACGAAGGGCATTAATATCTACAAACGGGATTTGGGGGGCGTGTGGGTGCCCCAGCCTGCGTGTGCAGCCCCCAAAGCACCTGTGTGATCCTGCAGAGGTCCCGGGAAGCCGGGGGAATTTTGCGTGGGGCCGTTTGCTGTTCCCTGCTGGGCACTTCCCTCCCGTGCGTCCCCGCAGCAGAGCCGGGCAGCACGATACGCCGTGCACCGGAGGCACAAGGTAGTGGCCTTCCCATCGTGGATCCCTGCGAGTCGTGATGCAGGGAGCGTGTCCGGAGCATCCCTGGCACGTCAGGGAGAGAGCCGCTCACGGAAGAGAGCAGAGCAGCTTTCCTGCAAGGACGCTGTTGTGCTGAGGTGCTGAAGGCAGCTCCACCGCCGCCGCTGCTGCTGCTTTTACACATTCCCCCTTCCTGGGCAGCTGGCCCCGAGCTCCCCTGCACAGTCCGGATCTTCTAGTCCCCGGGAAGGGATCTAACGGCCACGTGTTCGGAGTCACGGGGGCTCCCATCGCTGCTGAGGTAACTGCCCCATCCGTCGGCTCTGGCAGAGCTGGGAACCGCCACGACTGGTCGGACTAAGCAGGTTTGGTTAAAATTCCCAACACGTCGCTTCCAAGAGTGCTCGGAACAACGTGCACTTGCTGCGTTAGCATGAAACACAACGTGTGGCTTTCCCTGCGGACGCACACGGGTGTGCTGCGCCCCTCTGCACGGGTCAGAAAGGCGCTCACAAGCACAGGCTGCCAAAGGCAGGGCCAAAGCTGGGTGGAAAATTTCATTTCAAGCCATGTAGCGAATTGCACAGAAGGCACTTGCCAAAAGTGCAGAACGATTTGGCTTCACGTGCCCGTGTTTAGAGTTCCCCTGACCCGCTAAAACTGGAAGGCAACTCGGCAGCTTTTCAAGTCTCGGGAAGGAAAAGCAGTGTATAAAGCATAGGTTTTGTGTGTGCTGCATGAAAACAAAGGATTGGGTCATTATTTGACTTGGGTCAAACAGTTCTTTAAATACTTACGGTTGCTCTGAGAAAACCATTGGAAGAGTAGGTGCAGTGTGATGGTGTTTTTGGTTATAGCTTCAGTTTGGCAGTTTCTTCTCACTCTTCTGGAAGGCTGGATCCATAAAAACTGCTGAGGCAAAGCCAGGAAGGAATTTAAATCCTTGTATTTGGCTTTCTGATTTAAGAAAAATGTGTTTTTTACTCAAATTAACTTCACAGATTCAGCATATTCCTCAGTGCTGTGTATTAGCCCTAGCTCCTTACGAGCTCTCTCTAAAGAGCTTTTTCCATAATTCCACAGACTTTACGTTTTTCCACAGTATGAACAGAAGGAGCACATGCACAAAGATAAGGACCAGCCAAGTGAGAGCGCGAGTTCTGGAAGCTGGTGCTGCCCCCTTGGCAGCGGGAGCAGCTCGGGGAGCTGCTGGGAGCAGCAGACGCTCCTGCCCCGGCTCAGGAAGGTCGTGGCCCCTTGCTGCAGGGATCCCTGTCCCGCTGGGATCCGTCCGTGTGCCCGGGATGCAGTTGTCGGAACCCCCAAGCTGGGGCCTGGGTGACTGCCTGGTGCAGCTCTGATCCAGCGGTGCATTCCCGTGCAACCCCTGATCCAGCGGTGCATTCCCGTGCAGCTCTGATCCAGCGGTGCATTCCCGTGCAACCCCTGATCCAGCAGTGTATTCCCGTGCAGCCCTGATCCAGTGGTGCATTCCCGTGCAACCCTGATCCAGCGGTGCATTCCGGTGCAGTCCTGATCCAGCGGTGCATTCCCGTGCAGCCCTGATCCAGTGCTGCATTCCCGTGCTAGTAAAGCCGAGTTCTGTCCCTGCTGCTTGAGAGTTGCTTCGAGCTCTCCCCGAGTTAGGTTTTCCCTCTGTGTCCCTGAATCACCCCTTGTCCCTCCTGGAGGAGGAGGCAGGAGTCCCCTCGGGTAACCGGAGGTTTAACACCCGGCCGGCCCGATGAGGGAGGGATGTTTGAGGTGTCCTGGTGAGCGGCGCCTGGGCTGCGCCCGAACTGCACGTGGAGAGGGGAGCAGCGGGGCGCCCGCTGCACGTGTCGGGGCCGCTGCTCCCGCTCGCTGCCGTCCGACCTCCCGCGGCGGAAGGACTTGGGAAACTCAAGCCAGAGGGGGTTCTCGGAAGGAAACTTGTCCTGAACTAAGAGGGCTCCGTTTCTACTCCAGTATTTTGCTGCAACCAGCACTTTCTATCGTCTTCCTTGTCTAAGACGGCCTGCTACGTGGAGCAGTTACTGGGCTTGATTTGTGACTTCTGCTGCCCTGCGGGGCCACAAAGATTCCTTGGTTCCTTGTGCACAGAAACAGGAGTATTTAACGTTGGTTTCTGCAGAGCAATGCACTTGGTCTGTTCAGCACTGTGAGGGTGTGCAGGAATATGAGACCTGCCCTCTCTGCCCATGCCGACTTTGGCACTTTCAGATCAGTTTCATGGTCTGGATCCTTGATTTTCACAGTGGCCGCAGACACAGGGTTTCCTGAGGACTGACTTGGCTTCTGTGGTGAAGGCTGTTGCCAATGACGGGTCTGTTAGCACGGCACAGATCCCATCTCCAGGATGAAGCCCATAATTTCCCTGAAAACTTCCCTGTTCCAGCATTATGCACTAACAGCAGCAGTGGCTAGAACTGCATTTCTGCAACTACTTTATACATTGGAGAATGTTTTCTTCCAAATCTGTCACCCTGGGAAAGAATAATAATCAAAGCAGCAAAATAATCAAAATTAGGTTTTTTATTTATTATTGTATATTTATTAAACTTTATTATAAAGAAACTTAAATGTCAGAAAGTAAGGAGGAACTGGCATCAGAAAAGACCTCAAAGCTGAGTGGCGAGACCAATCGTTAAACTCAAATCAAATGGAAATAGAGATTTTAGACATTCCGCACAGGTGGGTCCCTAATAATCCTCGGAAAGCTGATCCTGACACGTTGTGATTCTTTTCCTGTGTCAGCACCTTAACGGCAATGACAGCTGGAGCCCGCTGACAAACACTAGGTTTAGATAAGTGATACCTGGAAATTTCAGGTGGAATAACCTAGACTGAGCTTACCTGGTACCTAAAGCAGGACTTGCAAATGCACCCGTACAAAACAGAGGGCTTTTAAGAGGTGGGAGGGAAGAGAGGAGGATGGTGGATAAAACACCCTGCAAATCAAGGTGTCCTGCTGCCTTTATTAGAGCAAGAGGAAGTATCGGCGTGTGCTGAGGTAGTAAATGCTACGGGTGAATGCCGGGGCTGCTCCTTGTCCAGCCAGGTTGGTGTGGGTGGCACCAAGCGCGGGGATGGCGCCGGGCGCTGGGGCTGCTGCTGCTGCCGACTGCCTCGCACCTGGGGGGGGACGGGCAGCACCCTCAACGTCTAGGGACGAAACCAGAGCCTTCCCTGCCCCAGTGGGAGGCTGCTTCACTTCTAACTTAGATAGATAACAGATCTGTTATGGGATACCAGTGATAGCCTCATTTGGGACCATCTGTCCTGTAAAGGAACCTGAATCCAGGGTAGTGACCTGCGGAGCTGGCTGCACGTGCAGTGTCAGGCTGCAAGAGCCGGTGCCGATTGCAGAGCTCTTCACATGTCAGAGCTTCCGAGTGCTGGACACGAGCAGGGCCCTCGACATAACAGCTCACGTAGCCCCTCTGCCGTTGCTTGAATTTATTCGGATGTGCTTCGTTTCAGGGCAGGCTCCTCTCTCTCCCTCTCCCCCTTTCCGGCTCCGCAGCCCACGCGTCCCCCATGGCGGCATTCCCGGCTCCGCAGCCCACATGTTCCACATGGCAGGATTCCCGGCTCCGCCGCCCACGTGTTCTGCGTGGCGGCATTCCCGGCTCCGCAGCCCGCCGTTTGCTCCCCGCTTTAGGGAAGCTCCGAGCAGAAACCAGGCTGGTTTCTGGGCTCCAGGCAGGGATGGGGCGCCCCGTCCTGCCCCGCAGGCTCCGGCTGTCCCGGTGCCCCAGAGTGGCTAATGCCCGTTTCTGTCCCTGGCCCAAGGGCCGCAGAGCCTCGACTAAAACCTCTGCATGAAATATTTTCAAAACGAAGAAATCAGAATATTTACGTGCTACATTTTAAGACACATTCAACTGCAGCTGGTACTTGAGTTAAGGAGCTTGGATCCCGTCACATAACACAGTCCTATCTAAGTGATTAGAAGCAGCTCGGTCTTAAACAGGGCTTGTGCTGCTTCCTACCTGTGGGATGGATGGGGTGGATCGAGCAGCACGTGGAAGTTGGGAACAAGGAGCCTCCTCGTTCAGGATGGGGGGAAGCTGCTGGGTTCCTTCCTGCGGCTCCTGCGGCTGCGGCCTCTTCTCCCGGGACCGGCCTCAGCTGTGAGCGGGAGCAGAGATCCCCGTCCTCCGTGTCCTCGTGTCCAGGGAACGGTGCCCTGAGCCACCAGGATTTGGGAGGGTCTTGGTGATCCCTGGCAGTCAGAACGTTGCATTTCGTGTGTCCAGGGCTCAATGCGCCCGGCAGCCGCCCCCTGCGAGGGCCGCTCTGCCCCCTGCCCAGTGCCAGGACACCAGGTCACTGGTTCAGGGCTTAACAACGGAAAAAGGAAACCCAAATAGCCAAAGTGCTCCCAAATGTTAGGGTGGTGGTAATAGAAATGCGTAGCATTGCTTACGTTATTGAAACTAAGGCTACTTTTAAAAGGACAAAATCTGCCAAGTTACTGACATTAGGGCTGCCCACGCGCAGTGTTGGAGTGCTGGGCTAAGTTGCTCACAATATCTTCAAATTAATACATAATTTTTAAACCAGTCCTTATTTTTTGCCTTTCTCTGTCTCTATGTTGCTGAGCACAGGTGACCATGAAGGCCAAGCAGGTGAAGGAGGCCGTGGCCTGCGCGCCAGGTGGGTGCTGGCCGGCGGGCGCCCCGCGCACATCCCCACGTTGCTCCATCCCGGGGCTGCTCCTGGGGCTGCTCCCGCGTGCCCGGGGCTCGCCGGGCTGCTCCGCGTGCCCAGGGCTGCTCCGCATGCCCAGGGCTGCCCCGCTCTGAGCCCGCGGGTCACGGTGCCCCTTGGCTGGCACCGGGCACGCGGCAGAGCAGCAAAACCCCCGCGGAGCTTCCTGCCCCACGGCGTCACCCAACAGATTGGCTTGGAAGGGATCCATCCAGCCCCAGAACATGGGGCTCCCATCCACGCTGCCCAAATGCTTTCCCTCAGCTCCCAAGCCCTGCGAGCTTCGCCCTCTCCCTGCACCGCTCCCGATACCTGGGTTTGTTCCAGGCACTTCCCTCTGTTGGGGCTGGCTCTAGCAGGTTTATTAAGTGTCACCATGTTCCCGGCAGGAATCATTAGGCTCTCGGAGCTGAAGAGCCTGGCCCAGAACTGCAGGAGCATCAAAGTGAACCTCAGCTTGCCCGACCACATGATCACGCAGCGCGAGCGGGAGGACGAGGAGGAGGAGGAGGCGGGAGGCAGCGCTCGTGTCCTGGCGCTGCCGTGGCTCCCGGCGGAGCCCCCGGAGCCCAGCGAAACCCGGCAGCGCAGGAGGAAGCTGCTCAAGGCGCTCGAAATGCTCCCGGCAGCGGCCAGAGAGGGGTCGGAGGAGAAGGGCAGGGGAAGGCGCCAGAGGGACTTCGACAGCGCGGAGCAGGACGAAGACAGCGACGAGGAGGGCAGGAGGAGGGAGAGGAGCCGAACGCCGGAGGATCTGTGGACTCAGAACCAGCAGAAACTGCTGGAAATGGCCCTGCAGCAGCACCCGAAGGGAACGTCAGAGCGCTGGGACAAGATAGCCAAGTGCGTTCCCGGAAAAAGCAAGGTACAGCCGCTGGCCTGCCTGCACCTCTGGGTGCCCGAGGGGCTCCCGCAGTTACCGATGGCCTTGAGGCCTGAGCTCTGTGCAGAAGGGTGAGGGCTTTAGCCCAGCTCCTAACTCTCAGCCAGGGCACAACCTAAAGGCCGTGACTGTCATTCGCACTGGTTTTCCTGTAATACGTGCATTTAACTCTATTTGCTATATGATAACGAAAGTCGACATAGCTCATGTTTAAACTAGCACAAATTAGAATTTAAACAAATTTCAAGTCACAGAGCGTAACCAGAGGTTGGTGCCCGGCTTTGCCCTCGTTTTCACGGCATCTCTCACAAGCGCCCACCAGTGAACAAGGGTGTAACTCACTGAGCTGCAGCGCGACCTGCTCCGCACCGGGGCTGAGCCTGGGCCCTGAGCAGCCGTCCCCTTGGAATCATGGAGTCCTGCAGGTTGGATGGGACCCCTAGGGATCATCCAGTCCATCCTGCTCCAGCAGAACACCCAGAGCAGGGGGCAGAGGGTGGCAGCCAGGCAGGTTTGGAACCGCTCCAGAGCTACCTCCATGGAGCTTCTCCTTCGAAATTGGGGGTATGGATAATTAAAAAAAAAAAAAAAGCCACCACCACTCCTACTGCTGCTGCTACTTAAAGCAATATTAATGTAGCAAATTTTAATTAACGCTTTTGCTTTTCCTTTTAGGAGGAGTGTATAGCAAGATACAAGTTGCTTGTTGAACTTGTACAAAAGAAAAAAATGGCTAAAAACTGAATGCTCTCAACAGAAGAAACGTAACTCGTCTTTGTCCCAGCAGGAGCTTTCTGACTCTCCCGGGCAGGAAGCTGCATTTTGTACCTCGCTATTTCTATACGTCATGTGCCTTAGTAAAAGACAATGCCAATAAAGCCGAAGCCGTCGCAGATCGTCCCGAGGTGCCCCGTGTGTCGTTGGGTGGATGGGTCCCTGGGCCCCTTTCCCGGGAGCCCTTCCCTGCAATGCCCCAGGTTCCTGGGCTGCTGTGAGGGAGGGAGGGCCGAGCTGGGACCATGGAGCAGGCCTGGGATTAGTCCAGCAGCTCCGGGGCTTCCAGAGATAAACGCAAGACAACATCCTTACCTGCACAGAGCAGCTGCTGTATACAGTGTCTATCACCCTTAATATGTTCAGCACAATCAGCACTCACTACAGTTCAGTTTTCAGCTGGAAATGCTGTACTGGGTCTTGTCCCTCTCTCACTGCTGTATTTTACATTATCCAAAAGATACAATTTATGCAGTGCTTAAGTACTGGAATAAGAGGTATTTGATGGTCTTTAAAGGTCAGTCAACGAGAGCAGCGCTACAGGGGTTTGCAGTAATACCAAGGACTGACCTTGTTTGTAAATGCAGGAGCAGGACGAGGCCCCTGGGCATTCCAGATGTTTTCCCAAGCCGCCCTTCTCCTTGCAGCAACGCCTCCGGCTTGGAGGAGCCGGCTCCCATTCCCGGCCTGGCCGGGCTGTGGGGCAGGGGGTGGTTCCAGTCCCGGTCTCCCCACGCCCTCCCCAGGCTGCCGGGCGCTGAGGCTGGAGCCAGTGCCGGGCACTGGGCGCTGCGGGAACCGCGGGCGGGCAGCGACCCCCAGGTGAGGCTGCAGCCCCCCCGGCCAGAGCCCGCCTGGACACGGCGGCAGAGACACGGGAAGGGGCCGGTCCCTCCCCAGTGCATGGGCTTGGTTCCAGCAGGTAACTGTCTATACACACACACACACACACACACACACTGTATCCTGGCACTGCAGCCCCACAAGCAGCAGCTGCGCCGGGTGGCAGGGGAGCTCCCGGCACCCTCATCCCACAGCCCCTCCAAGGGCTCCCGCCAGCAGGAATTCCAAGGAGAAACAGCTTTAAAAGTTGTGGTAAGTTTTAGTGGTAATGCACAACTGTGAAAATTGCCATGTAACAGAAACAGAGAGCTTGATCTTTTAATGCAACAGTCATGTCCAACACACCCAAATGCAACTATAAACATTATTAAAATTTTATTAACAAAAGCTTTGTACATATCTTTTCATACACTTGGAATTTTACATCTAGTCAAAATAACAGCACATTTTCATTTTACCATTTGTACAAATTGTTACAGAATATTCACCAGTGGGTTGAGTAAGTAAAATAAACCACTGATTTACTTTTGTAAAGTATCTACAAAAGTGATTTGTGACATTTTTAAAAAAATTCCCCAGAACATATAAAAATAAATTATTTTCCTTTTTTCAATTAAATCTACTAATTAGAAATATTACAAATCAAAATATCAATGTTTTCTTATGAACTCTTCACAATACAAAACAGATTCACAAAACCTTATGTACAGAAATGAGGTAAGAACTGTGCAATGTTTAACTCGGAAACATATTGCAGGATTAACGCGTTCTCCCAACTGAGCCCACAGTGGAGGTCTCGCGGCGGGCGGCTCCCGGGCGCCGCTGCCTCCCCCGGCGCCCGGCCCCGACGCGTCGCCCCTTGCAGCCGCCGCCCGGCGCGGCGGGAAGGGGGCTCGCGGTTTTGGTGCGGAGGCGGCACCAGGCGGGTCCCGGTGCCCGCGGGGGATCCCGGTGCCCCCGGCGGGTGCCAGGCGCGGGAGCGGCGGGTCGGGGCCGCCCCGGAGCGGAGGTAGCGACAGGCACTTAGCTGAGGCCAAACGCTGCGCGTGCCAGCGCGGCCTCGTCTGCTGAGAGGACTTCGCATCTCAACCAAAGTGGTTTCTTTAAAAACCTCTGAACTCTACAACCTACAACCGAAATGAACAGCGCTGGATTCCCAACCGTAGTTCTCACTGAGGGAAAACTTGCACTCTGTATCGACAGGAATTTAAAGGAGTAAGAAGTTCAAAAGTGGATTCCCTTATGAGTCAGATTTCGAAACAGACGTGGAAGGAAGAACACCAAGGAGCAGGTCCAGGCTGCGGCTGCCAGCACTGCAGCTGCAGCAGATGCGACTGCCCGGGGAGGGGGCGGGGGCTGTTTGTAAAACTACTGCTCTGAAACCCAAGTAATCCAAACTGCGGAGAGCTCCTAGCCTTTCAACTGGTAAGAAGAGTAGTACTCAAGGATCAAGCATATATATTTTTCTGTGTTCAAATTTGTACTTAGTACCATCACATGGACATAAAATTATTGTCTGCAGGGTTTTCTCTTTTCACAGTCTGAAACGTGAACAAGTACTTCCATTTTAGTGCAACAAGTAAGTAAATCCCGGCCTACCCCAGCTGCTCAGCGCAGCCCGTGACCCTGCAGCAGGGCAGGGCGGCAGCGGCGGCAGCAGCGGCATCGCTCAGACGTCAGCTCTTCTCTGATGCGACTGGTCCAGTTTTATCATTGAGCCTCTGTGCAAGAGAAAATACTTCTACAAATCAGATTATAAAATACAGAGCTCAGTAGAATTAAATGAATGCAAATGATAAAGCGGAGTTAAAATACACCCCGGACAAGACCACAGATGAGATTAAATTAATACAGGTACCTAATAGGCAAATAAATCACTCTCACTTGTAAAGAAGAAACGTGTATCATAGAGGCCAAAGCAGGAAGGGAACGAGTAACTAAAGAAATGGGACGAGGCTCCTTGGGAGCTGCTCTGAACCACGACCTTGGCCTCCACTTGCATCCCAGCAAGGGGCCGTTGCCTCCCTGCTCCCAGATCCTCTTCTCCGGCAGCCCCTGCACGCCCAGGGGCCTGCGGAGCAGCTGCAAAGAGGCTGCAGCCCCCGCTTCATTCACCCCATCCTTCTCAAGTGCCGGGAATTCTTTTTTCCCCATTTGCAAATGGGATAGAAAGATTACTTCTTTTTGGATAATAAAATGCAATTAAAAACACTTATTTCTAAGTGTTGTGTTTGGAAGACACTGAAGATTCCCTTGAACGTGGTATCACCGGCTCCTGCAGGACCGTTTGCAGTATCACAGGAAGGAGCCTGCTAGCAAATGGCAGCATCTGCACCCAGAAAGCTGGGCAGAAGAACGTGCTCAGTGTCTGTGGAGAAGGCTTGAAGGTCTGAAGGGAGAGGTTTGCAGGCACGTGGCCCTGTTCCTGCAGAACAACTTCCCTTTTCTCACTGTGCTGCCACCTCAGGTCTTCTCCAAGGACTTAAAATGTCCAGGGAACGTTCCACTGCTGTAATCAGCAAAGGGAAGCTGTCCAACCTCTGGACTGGACTCACTAACTCACTAACTACTACTGCTTGCTAACTCACTACTGAAGCCTTAAACAAGCAACCCCCAAAACAGGCGCACCAGAAGGAAACCCGCCATCCCTGATACGTGGCCACACGCCCACCCCTCGTTGCTTGTCTCCTACCCACCTCGCGAGGAGGCTCCCGTGGCAGTGGGGCGGGCAGGGTACTTACTGTCACCTTCTGCGCGGCGCTCTCGCCGTGCATGGCCAGGAAGGGGTTGGCGGGGGCGGCGAGCGGCGCCGCCTGCGCGCCCGACAGCAGGTTGTTGATGGGGATCTGCAGCTGCTGCACGTCGGCCTGGTGCTGCTGGTGCTGCTGGTGCTGCTGGTGCTGCTGCTGCACTAGCTGGTACAGAAGGGCTTGGTGCTGTTCCTTGGGTTGCATGAGTGGGGGGAAAAAAGGTAGTCAAGAATTAATTAATGAATGGTAGGTCCTCCCTGGGTTCTTGCCTGCCCACATTTTTAGCCAGGGCAAGCACTAGTTTAATCCAGTCAATTCACTGAATTTAGTTAGCGGGCCAGGGCAGGCAGTGCCGGTTACGCTGCCCGAGAGGGGCAGCTCCGCACAGCTCAGCTCTGCCAGGCCCCTGGCACACAGAGCACACGAGGAGAACATCAATCCATGACTGTCCGAGCACCAGAACCGGGCAGGCAGCTCCAAGAGGGCTGCAAGAGCCGCCAGGAGGCCCATTCTGCAGGGCAGGGCAGAGCCAGCAGCATCCGACTCGCAGGATGTTTCTGCTACAGTCACGGTGGGGTCGGGGGAGAGGTGATCGCCTGAAGCACCACGTCCCAAATTCTGCTGCCCTCAGTGGGTGCTGAGAGAGGAGCCCCCGTGTCCAGGGAAGGCGCACGGGGCTGAAGGAGGCGCCGGGCAACGGCCCATGGGAACCCAGCACAGCGGAGCCCTCCCGCATCCCCTCCACAAAGCGGAGCCCCCCGAGCTCCCGCCAGGCTGCACTCACCGACGTGAGCTGCTGAGTACTCAGTAACTGCTGGAACTGCTGGTGCTGCTGATGGAGCAGGAGCTGTCTCTGCTGGTCAGGAAGCAGTCCCAGTCCTGAGGCACTGCGGGGTGGGACAGGGCAAGACTAGAGTTCACAGGGGAGTAGGGATGGAGGCACAGTAGTTTCCAGCCGGTGCTTTGGCCGCACACGTTTGGAACAACCACAGGACGGTCCATCTGCCCGTTGCTGCTGCTCCACAGGGAGGCATCAGCACCCGTCCCCTCCCCACAGCCCCGGGCCCTGCCCGCCCCACGGGCAACCCCTGCCCCACAGCCTCTGCCCAGACTGCGGTAACTCGGCCAGCGGGGTCAGGTCTGGGAGGGATTCTCACAGGAAACTGCCTGCCCATATTCTGCAACGTCTGGGAATTCTTTTAATTACAGAACAGCACAAGAAGATAGGAAAGCAGAGCTGTTTTCTCCTGTGCCTTTCCATCATAAAGGAACACGGATTTAATCCAGTTCCATGGGATCCCACCACGTCCAAGGGCTGCATTAACTCTGCTACTTGCCTGGCCGGCACCTTTTCCTCCGAGCGTACAACAAAAGACACCGAAACCTCACAGCAAAAGGAGGTGGTCGTGAAAGACCTCAAAAGGAGAGGGAGATTCCCACCCCGGAGGAGCCCCGAGCGCGGCGGGGAACACGAGCTGCCATTCCAGCTGCCGGGCACGCGGGAGAGCGGCCGCTGCCGCCCGGCGCTGCGGGACACGGGCGCCCCCGGGACGCCTGAGGAGCCGCCAGGAAAGAGCGCAGGACACGGGGACCCCTGCACCTTTCCAACCACAACTGCCTTCTCTTCCAGCTGGCCACCTACCATAATATCCTAAAATGCCACTTAAAAGGGCCCCTCCCTGCTTGCATGTCCGTGTTTCTGCACGGAAGCACAGATCTCTCAGCTAAGGGGAAGGGCAGCATGAGGAGGGTCACAGGGACAGGGCAACGGGAAGAGGGAATCAGGGCTCCCAGGCTCCCCTCTGCCCCCGAATACCCCCAGACCCTGCAGCCCGTTCCCCTTCTTGGGGAGCAGCCGCCTCCTTTCGTTACCCATGTGCCCTGCAGCTGGGGCAGCAGCAACTTGCACTGCCCACTGCGCCTGCTTAGGGGCAAGGTTATCAGCAACACTCCTGCATGGATCTTCCCGTGTGTTTGGAGATCCTTAAGGAATGCCACTCCGAACCCCTTTAGTGTGAGACGGGCAGTGCGGGCGCCCCAGGCGGCTGCACAGCCCTGGGGGCCAGGCCCGACCCGCTGCCTCCCTCGCTCCCTGTGCTCTCGCCCTGGTCCCCTTTGCGCTGCGGATGGCAGTGCTGCCGGGGATCCCCTGGCCCAGGAGACCTCGTGGCTGCTCCAACGATCCCCTCTTGCGGGCTGGAAAACACCCTGGGCACATTTACACGGTCACATTTGCATCGCAATGCCGCTTGATTTAAAACAGGACACTTCAAAAAGGAAAGGAGATGCTCTGCCATTCCCTAAAGCTCGACCGAAAACAACTTTTATCCAACTTGTGCATTCAGGCTACTTGACTATTGCCATTAACTACTGCCACCAACTTGACCGTTGCCATTAAATCCCCTCCTTACTGCACTCACAAAACAGGAGCAGAGCCCACGTGGGTAACGAGAAGCTGCAGAGAAACCAACTCGCACACGACGCAGCTTACGCAGCCCCTGCAGGGCAGGCGGCGGCGGGCCGGCGCGCCCCTCACCTGTTGCTGAGCGTGGTGGGCAGCGGGTGCACGGCGGCGGGCGCGTGGGCCAGGGGCGACGCGTTCTGCGCCAGGGAGGCCGGCGGCTGCATGACGCCGTTGAGGGCGCCCACGATGCCGTTGATGGCGAGCTGGCCGGCGGGCAGCGCGCCCATGATGCCGCCCACGGCG
>VZSG01000866.1:186627-196931 GCA_013398315.1 Nothoprocta pentlandii
GTTACCTGGTCTAACACAGACAGGGAACCTACCTGGTTTAGCACGGGCAGGAAAGGTTACCTGGTCTAACACAGACAGGGAACCTACCTGGTTTAACACAGGCAGGAAAGATTACCTGGTCTAACACGGACAGGGAACCTACCTGGTTTAGCACGGGCAGGGAGCTGTCTGGTAAAAAGCTGTTTCCCAGATGGGGGCTCTTGCTGCTGTTCAAGGAATCAGTGCTGGGTGCTAAGGAAATTCATCAAAAAATAAACACACACACACAGTTGTTAAATTTCCATCAAGTGAAAAGAAATTCAGAACAATTATTTCAAAACAATGTCAAAAGGTAAATACAGAACATGTAAAGCTAGCAGAAAGTCAGTTTTAAAGTTACAGCCAACTAGAAAAATATTAACTAAATGTCTGGTAAAACAAAAGATTCAGAGATGCTCCAGACTGAAGTAAAAAGGAAAATGCACAGAAACAAGCAGAAGTGAAGTGGCTCATGAAAGTCTTCTCATTTATTTTTAAATATTAGATTTTTTTAAAAATCCCCAAGATAGGAAGCAGCAGCCTATTCCCATTAGCCACGCAGATGCACCTCCCACCAACTACATGCCAACTGCCCCCTGGCTCCATGGGCACTTGGCTCTGCTCACCTGCTTGTGCTGGGAACGCGTGTGCTTGGTGAGAAGGGCTCGGGTTGGACGCCAGCGTTGGGAAGGGAACGGAGAGCTGAGCATTGAGCAGCTGAAGCCGCTCCTTTTTAGCCGTCAGGTTCTTGATCTGCTCTTCTAAGCGCCTGTTCTCCACCTGAAGCTGGTGTAATGATTTAAGCATTCCTAAAACTAAGGGAAAAGAAACAAGTTTTATCTTTCACAGCTGCCTGGTTTGTCTTCCTTTCAGCTGAGGGGAAGCTTCTCCCCAACTCGGGCTCGGGGGTGACTGTAAAGCCACAGGGATGGCCACTTTTTTAAATTCTAAATTGTATTTGTTTAACGTGACCTCTGGGCCTACTACAGACATAAGTCTACTGGTCTAGGCACATCTGGTCATTTCCCAAGGATTTAGCTTTTATCCCTCCTCTTCAAGAACATACAAAGGAACCCTCAGTGAGCCCAAATGAGATGCAATAAGACTTAGCTAAACCTGTCCTCCAGCTATCATGTTTAAAGGATTATCTCTGCATGAATTTCCTCACAATTAGCATTTTTGTCAGGATACCATTCATAAAAATACCAACCAGACACCACTTTAGACTGGCAACACAAATAACGTGTTCAATAAAACATAACACAAAAATTAACCTGGTATCCAAAGACGCATACTTTAACTTAATCATTTCCAGCAATACTAACATTGTTGGATATGGGAATCCTAGAGATCTACTCATCATTCATGCTTTGAGTTCACTCACTCATGGATCATCTTATTAAGCACAACTTGAAAAAAGGAATTATTTCCCCAATCGGTGACTTTTATGAGAAGCAGAACATAACGGAGACACAAAAGCACAGGAGGACACGGCCAACATCAGCAAGAATACTGAGTTTGGGTGTTGTTTTTGAACTACAGAAACAGGCATTTTAGACTTAAAATACCAATAATAAAATGATAATGAAACATTGTGGCAATGCACATCATCTGTTATAAAGCAACAATGAAGAACTGTGCTCATTCCTGGTTTATGGGAGCTGTGGAAGTTTCTGGTAGTGGACCTGAGCCTCCACCATCCACTTCCAAATTCCACAACCAGCCAGCTCCATCCACACGTTCCTTCCTCTCGCATAACACAATTTCCCCATCTTTAAAAACTCAGGTAATGACGGAGAACTGGGGCGCTCTACCCTGGGCAAATGCTGCACTAAGAACTGCATAACTGAAGGTACTTACTGTCACTAGGGGTGCCCTGCTCCAGCAGGAACTGCTGCCCTTCGCTCCACTGCCTCTCCAGCAGCTGCTCGATGCTGGATGCTACGGGGGGCACGTTCTCCCCACAGCTGTTCCCTGACTGATCGTAGCGGATCTGTAAGCTGCTCACAGGGGACCTGTTGGAAATAGTGGTATTTGTGCTTAGTAAAAGGAAAAAGACATCGTATTAGCAAAAAGCTGAAGTTTTTTACTTTATTTCAGCCCATAGCACCTACGTATCTTACACTGTTGAAACCAACCTAATTCATCCAAGTGACCAAGAACTAACTCCTGGTTCCAAGGCCTACGTGAGCAACAGCACAGCAATTTCCCCTAGGAGAATACGTGCTCAGAAAGCCCCAAATCTCTCAAGCACACAGACTAACAAAATACCTGGCAAACTGCATTGTATTAAATTACACAACGCTATTCCTACAGCAAGAATTAGTATTACATATGAACACAGAGTGCCTGTCTTAAAAAGAATTTCAAACTTTTAGTGAAAACTAAGAAAAACTAAATAAGTTAGCAAAAACCTGCAAAGTAATGGCACTTCCACATAGAAGAGCACGTGCAATTCCACTGCCTGGCTTCACCAAAAACAGAACAGGTAAAGCCAGACTGCAGACAGACCGTGTGGAAATCCTGTTTCACAAGGGCCTCAGTGAACGCTACAGCTGCTCCCTGCCCCTCCTGCGCACACCTACTCGACTTCCTTGCTTTTTACTCATCATCACACGTGGTTCCAAGAACCATCTCTTTGCCACACATCTCTTCTCATTCAGGATGAAATTAAATATTCAGCACTACAAAAGCTGGATACCCCTCAGGTTTTAAGACACGGCTTCTTTTCCATTCGATGAGCAAAGTTTCATCTCTGTGCAAATCCAGACACTCAGCGCGTTTCTCCAACTCAGAATTCTGGGTTCATGGACATAGAGCCCCACTCCTCACCCAGAACCAACACCAAATCCCACTAAAAGTTGACTGATTTTTTTAACAACACCAGCAACCTCAGATTCAGATTCTTATCTATCAGTTACTGCTGCAGGAACAGCTCCCGGCCCTGCTCGAGGGCCACAGCTGCACCACTCTTCAAGGACTGAAACCTACCCAAAAGGAGCACCAGAGTCCCAAGCTCGGGACGACTCACAGGGCTCAGGAAATCAGGGTGTTAATTATGATTAGTGTAATAAGCAGCGGTCACAGCACATTAGGTGCCTAATGACTGGCAAGTATTTTGTAGGCAACAGAGCAAAGGGATTTTTAAAAGAAAGGTTTACGTAGGTGACTTAAGAGCCCTGTAGGTATTTATAAGTAATTCCCCCTTTGCATATAAAGATTTGCTTAAAGGGGGGGAAAATACCTAAAGGAAAAGCCAACAAACAAATAAATAAAATAAACAAAATCCCCCACCCCGGGGAATGAAGGTTTTTCCAACAGGAGATGACAGGTGAACAGCACTTAGCAGTTCAGCACAGCCACACCAAGATGGATTTTGAAGTAGTTGTCTACACATTGTGCTGAGCTGATGAGAAGGCAGATTCCTGCAGAAAAACCCTGGAACTATTCCAGATGAACTACACTCGTGTTACACTCCATGCAAACAGCGCTCTAAATAAAAATAAAAAGCAGAGTGCAAAGAAACTTCTTTCTCTGCCTGCTTTCTGAGAACTTACACTACTGCACCAGCAGACTACTCCGTTACAACAAATCACCAAGAACATTCTGCATGGGCCTTGGGCAGTTTCCTATTAATTTCACAAACGTGGAAGCAAAGCAGTGTGAGATTACATAAAATTTGGATATCTGTAAGGGAAAAGAACCCAGATTTCCGTGCACCTCAACTTTACTCCATCTACCCTCTTCCAGTTGATCCACCACTCAATCCATTACATGCAATACAGTTCCTGCATGCAGGGGTTGAATCCTCATTCCAAGCAGGATTTTATCATCATTTCCTACAGAACTATAATGCAGCAAATGAGACTTCAATGGGCTCCCTGTGACGGGAATCCTCTGTTTCTTGTTTCCCATCTTGCTCACTACTTTCACAACTACTTTGGGTTTATCATGTAGACTCATGCATATTCTCTGGATTATAATTAATAGTATGACTGGACTCCGTTTTTATACATATGCATACAAACATATTTCAATACAGTCTTACATAACATGATTTTTAATCTAGGGTTAAGCATCGTGTTAAAAAAGCACTACCTCAAGAACAGGAGCAATTCCTTTGCAAAATGGGAACAACCCTCATACACTAGTTATATGTGTGTGCATATACAGGAAAGAAAAGCTGTGTATATATGCAGGAAAGAAAAATGTATTTTGTGTTATTTCTATTGGAAATACAAGCATATACTTCTAGATATAAAAGTTTAAAGAAAGAAAAAACACTTTGGTAACACAGGGATACAAAGATGCAACGTCAGAAATCTAACTGCTCGTGAGTCACCTAAGTCATCTCAGACAAACTGCAATCAGTTCTGGTCGCCGACAACAATCATTTCCGTATTTTCTTTTATTTTAAGAAACTGTTCGGAATTTACTCAACTCTTTCAGAAAAGTGAAAATTTTTTATGGATCTCGTAAGATTCAGAGGAAAGGGAATAGGAAACTGCAGGAAAAAAAACGTATAAATAGGATAATGTTCTGGGTTGAAATGTTTTCAGATATCAGATTTTTGAAGTTAACTTTTCATTCATGTATACTACTTTTAATGTAACCAGAGTTATTTATTCAAGCGGGGAAGGTAGGGAGTTTCTTGAAGCATCCAAGGGGTGTGGGCAGCAGCAGCAGTGGGCATGATACACATGGAATAGCTAGAAATGCCTTGCACACTGTTTCTCACCACGTGCTGATGACTGAGCTTACATGAATGAATGGATTTTCCCCTTTTTTTCCATGCCCATATTTCTGGATACATTTTCCCACTGGAACTGCAGTAGTGATTTTCCTTTTTTCTTGGTTTTAAATACTCCAACCCCCCAGGCAAAAGCTACGTGTTCTTTGTAAACTGATGGTGCTTCCATCCATGCAGCAAGACGTGGAAGTCTGGGCTGAGGTGGCCACAGCATCACATAGTTCTGCTCTGCCAGACTCATGAAAACCACATGAAACTTGACCACGTTACAGGCACTGGGCAATACATACATTGAGCATATGCTCAGTAGAAATATGGCTTTTTAGAAGTTTAGCTTCCCAAATGTTCTTTCTAAAGACAGGTCAAGTACAGCTGTAGGCTACTACCTCACATACACAAAAAGCAAAAATCTCTCTAATTATTGATATGCATATGTTATTAACGAACACTTAAATTTGTAAATTCTTTAATTTTTTTTAGAAGTAACAGGCATTAAAGCACTTAAAAGCTAATACCACCTAAATATTATAAAGAATATGCTCATCCGAGGCAACAGGTTATTTCATTAATTAAAGAATATAATACAGATCAACACCACATGTATGTTAAATTAAATTACACATGTATATTAAATTATCTAATTTGGAGATTTTTCCTATAAATTACTATGATAATCTTAGGCTGTAACAATAAAATTCATTGTCACGATGCTGCATCTGCTTAACTGCAGATTTTTTTTAGCTATCCTAAAATTCCTTTCAACATAAAATTTCCTGTGGTTACTGCCTATGTAATAACAATGTAATTCATAGGGGATCCAGTATGGAAAATAAGGTCCTTTAAATACAAAATAATGCTAAAAATACACACACAAGAAAAGTTCCTAAATTCATTTTAAAAGTGATTTTGGGATTTTAACAGCAAATAATATGAGAACAAAATAATGAGGCATGATCCCAGTGGGAAAATTCCTATGTCAAACATCAGAAAAGTTTTCCCCCCCCCCCAAAGACAATTGTTGCATATTTGAAGCAGTGAGGGAAGCAGAAGGGAATATTTCTTTCTAGATTTTTATTACTGTTTATTTTCTCAGAAAGTCTTATTACTGTGATCCTTGTAAATGTGCAAGTCTAAGGGATTTTAGACCTTCTGCACGTTTGAAAAGAGAGCACGATTATGGCAACAAATCCATGGAGATTATCAGTAAATGTGGCAAAGATCATAAACAAACCCTTTTTAAAAAGGCTGTCCCCATATCTTAAGTAAATTCCTTTAACTTATAAACGTAATCTCATTTAATATAAAAATCAGCTTCAGCCTATTTGGAGCTATCTGAACGTATCGATTTATACATTTTTTTTCAAGTACACATAAACGCAGACATCTATACGTGCACGCTACTTAAACAGGTAGCACCTAATGAAAGCCAGGGAGGTTTCTCCCCGTGCTGAGGCACTTACCGTGGCGAGAGGCTCCCCCGGGGTGACCCTCCTCTGCCAGCGAGGCCGCGGCCGCTATCGCCCAGATCTTGATCTGCAGGGTAAATATTTCACAGCTGATAAATCAACTCTTATTCCGTACGAGTTTCAAAGCCGACGTGGGCATTTTTCAGCTATCTTAAATCTTAACCTCCTTGGCATCACAGAGCAAAATACGTGGCTAGTTTGAGGCTGCTGAACTGTGGCGTGTAAGGTGTTGTCCTTACACATTTCTGAGGGTGTAGCAGGCCATGGATTATGTTCCCTTCTTTCATTCCTTTCAGTTTTACAGCACAGAAGTGTGGTTTGCATTTGCAGTGCCCTCCCCTCAGCCACTTTTAATTTCTACGGTGAAAGTAATGAATCACAGCTGCGGACAGCTAATCTGTATGCTTATCACAGCAAATCCCAAGGCTTTGTGCTCTTTTTTTTTTTTTTTTTCTTTTTTTTTTTTTTTTTTTTTTTTTTTTTTTTTTTTAACACTTTGCATCCCAAAACAACTCATAAAACATATACCGCATTAAACTTGCCGCTGCCGTCTAACGAGCACGGGCTCCGCCACAGATTTACCGAAAACTTTATGAAAGCCCATAACTCACAAATCCCCATTTATAAGCAAGAGTGCAGGCCAGCCCCTTGCTAAAAGGTAGTAAAACAACCCCCAAAAAAGGGGCCTCATTAAGGATACGGCAGCGCTGGGCTCGGAAGGGTTATTTTCCCTGTGGCCTCTCCATAAAACAAGGCCGAGCGCCGCCCGGGGCGCGCGACCTCCGACCCGTGTGGGGCAGGACGCGGCCGGGCCGGCCTGGGGACGCGGCTCCCGCGGGGGGAGGCGCCGAGGCCGGCCTCCTTACAACGCCGCCGAGGCCGGATGTCCCCCGAGGGCTGTGGGGAAGGCCGGCTAAGTTACTGAAGGGCGGCCGGGCTCCCCGGTGGCCTCCGCGGCGCGAGGATGTGGGAATGACGCGGCGGTAGCGGGAGCTGCTCCAAGGCTCCCCCCGCCATGGCCGGAGCAGGGCACATCCATCAGGCCCCTCGCAGCGGACACTGCTGCATTCCTGCCTGCGGATGGCTCTGCTGAAGCATTTGCAGTTTAGACGGGGAAGAAAAAACGGAAAAGCCTCCTTAGCTCTTCTGCGGGGCAATGGAGAATTGACCAACAACTCCATCGGGGCGTTTAAGCAGCAAATGCGGCTGCCAGAGCAGGAACAAAGCCCCGTGAGAGAGCGGAGGGCAGAGGGCCGCGCGCTGGAGCCGCCGGCGCCGTTACCTGCTTGGGCGCCCTCGGGCTGCGCCACGAGCGCTGCCATGGCCGAGGAGGCGCCGAGGCGGCCGCCGAACGCGTGCGACGGCGGCAGAGCGAGCGAGGAGCCGGGCAGCGCGCTGGCCTGCAAGGAAACGGTCACAGCTTGAGTCCTGCAGAAACGGGAGCCGGCGGGAGCGGGGCTCAACCCGCTTTAGGGAATCTTCCTAATGCACAATTCTATAGATAATGCACAGCTCTTTAAAAACAATTTTTTTCTCCCTTAAATGCATTATTATTTTCCATTTGGGAGCAGAGAAATAGAATCGCAATACCTTTTAAATACATCAAGCCTTACAGTGTGGTTTACAGTTATCTCTGGTAGGTTAATAAAAAATAAAATTAATAATAAAAAAAACTTCTAATAAAAATTTACCGTAGCACATCTTAAAAACGCCCAAGCCGCATTTTAGAAGGGGCAGCAGGACCCCCGCAACCCTGCCGCACTCCCTCTGCCGTGCTGGGACTTAGCAGCGTGGCGACCATGTGGTTTTCCTACTAATTATTTAATCTTATTAAACCATTTACAAAATAAGGGCAGGTAGACAACAGATGTCTCACAAATGCTCGGGTTCCTCACATCACAAGCCGGCTGGGGAGGTCAAAAGGTCCAACTTTCAGCTCTCCGGTTTAACTGCACCGAGCCCATATTTCCTTCGCGCCGCGCCGTCATTAGTAAAACCTGCACACTATTTTGTTACTTCCTATTTTGATCGGCTTGGAAGCCTGGTGTTTTTTTGTTTTGTTTTGTTTTTATTTTAAAGAAGGCAAACAGCCATTACAAGTATGTTTTCTATACAATAGGGGGCTCAGCGAATCACAGCTTTGCCCTGACCCCATATAAGGCACTGTATTTTTGGCAGTTGGCCAGCTCGACTTATTGAAGAGCTCCCAAAGTTTGTGTTCATTCATGTTGCTAACCACAATTCTGAAGGTCTCTGCTGGGACTTGTGCCAAACAAGCGAAAATGAACCCTTAAACAGATGAAGCCGAGGAGGCCGGCCAAAATCTTGCATAATCCAATGCAATAAAAATACCTTCTTCCTCGGCTGCTTACGCTTTTTCCCCTTTCGAAGAAAAGATGTGTTAAATGCCGAGTTTCGGAGACACACAAAGACAAGAGGCCCTGCTGACGATGACAGTTTTTGTATTTTCTTGCCCAACAGAAAAAAAGTATTTCGGAACAAATACAAGATTGTAATATTTAGAGGGAAGGGAAAAAAAAAATCACAGATACACAACCTGTGAGACCACAAATTTTAAAATAAATCTTAGAAGAAAATGTAAACAATCTTTACAAAAGAAACTTTTTCTTTCTTTCTTTTTAAATATGAGGGGAAAAAAAGGTGAAGAGTAAGGAACTCAATTTGTGGGACATTTTGACATGTATAATTGCACACAAGAGACGCGGGAAACATACTGGTTATTACAGCAAAATATTACAGAGTATAAACTATGTCTCTGGAAAGAATCACACACTACCATTAAGTTTTGGCTTTCAGCCAACATATTAAACTTGATGAATGGACTTTTATGAATTCACACAACTGTTTTCAATGACGCTTTATTTACTACATACTAGTGAGAAATTGTGCCTGATGCTCACGTTTTTCCTACTGTCACAAAGTTAGAAAATGAAACAAGAATTTTTTTTAATGATTTTTTCCCCACTTTTCATTTTAAAGGTACATGTCAGATCGCAAGACCTGGGACCAAAGTTTCACTTCACATCTGATTCCCCCCACCTTGCTGAATTACATGTCTCCAGTAGAATTAATCTGAATTAGTCATAACTCTTAAAATAACAGAGGCATTTCCACCTAGCTGGGTCTGCCAACAAGTTCCAGAAACACGGCACATTATTACCGTGACACTTACTGATGAAGGAGGCAAAACTGCACCAACTCCTGCTGTTTTCCTCAATAAACACCTAGAGCACAGTTCCAGCTCAACCATTATTGTTCACTAGTAACCTGCAATTGTTTTCCCTGGTTTCCTCTCAAAAACAAACCCCAACAACATCATTTCTGTCAAATTCTATCACTGAAAAAAGAAAACCTAACAAAATGAGCGGGTACAACCGCTACTTCCTTCCAAATCTGAGAAGAGCAGCAAAAGAGAAATCTACACATTCTTAATACAAATAAAATGGCTGAGGCCATGAATGTAATTTAAAAATTACAAATATTACGTCTATTTAGTTGTAGAAGATTTCTACAAAACAAGGTTTTTCTTTCTTCAGGCTAGTGAGCATACAGCTCACATTTTATGCAGAAATTGCTGTTTTTACTCTCATTCTGCTGTGTAATCTGCTACTTAAAACTGTCCAACAACAACTCTATATTGACTTATAATAGCAAGGCACCGAGCATCAGCACACACGCTTATTTAACCAAAGCACACACAAATACCTTTAAGAACTTACTAATATTCAGAGTATCTAGGAATCTTGAAAGGAGCTGCTAACCTGCGCTGAGCAGCTATCCCTCACAAAACAGAAGACATCAAAGGAATTAAACAATGTTTGTTAAGTGGGCTGAAAGATCAAAAGCCTTAGAGGGACTTGAACAATATCTAAAAACCTGAGTTTTTTCACAAGTGGTGGTTCAGGCTAAACCCACCCCCTGTTTACACTTTAAAAGGCCAGTAAAGGTGTCCTACAACAAGCTGGGACTGCAGGAGCGCTCCTGACCTCAGGTATCCTGTGCAGCCCTCAGAGGGGAGAGTCAATAACAAAATTGCTGGAGTAGCTGGA